>CAUJNA010000313.1:400259-597759 GCA_963377175.1 Effrenium voratum | reverse complement strand
TGGAAATGCTGTCCATTCAAGCACCTAGAGCCTGATCCCGCATGTCCAACTGCTCTTCCTCAGGTTTGGTGTCCTGGGTCATGGATCCCAAAACATTCCTGAACATGGAAAAAGGTCACCGCAACTCGATACAGAAAACCATATGTTGCTGACTCTGTTCCACATTCAGTCTTCCTAGATGGCCAAGTTGCTGCTTGTTTCCAAACACAATAAACTCTAAACACAGTCACAGTCGCAGGGGAGAATAAAACATCGCAACCGGCGATCCAGGTACTCTACGACTTCCATTTGCTTTCTGTAAGACCCCTGGAAAAGATAGAAATCATTTCCAGTAGTGATAGATTCCCTTTAAAACCAACAGGGGAAAATATAAAATACTCGTTTCAGCAAATGGAAGTCGATCAAATCGTTTTGGAGACCCCAAAAGTGGACCTCCAATAGCCATGGGTCAAAATCCAAATCGTACCCCCAGTGAACATCCGATTCAATCCAACCACTAAAATTTAGTCACTAAAATAGGTTAAACTGGGTGGTGAATTCACCAATCCCAACCAAGATGGGATCCGATCCAAAACGGCTTTGACGACCACAGCCAAATTTCGAAAAGATCTGAGCTCCCCGCCAAGACACCCTCGAAGCCGCTGTCCGCATCGCCACAGTCTGGGGAGCGGCGTCCCAAAGTCAACCCCGGCGATGCGGTAAAGCAAGGAAGCAACAGAAGCCCGGGTATACAACCTGGTATAAAAATGGGATAACAACCTGGTATAAAAATGGTATAAAAAAGTGAGTCAAAATCAAAGCCTGGTATAAAAATGGTATAAAACCCTGGTAAAAAAAAAAATGGTATTAAAAAAGTGAGTCAAGATCAACACCTGGTATAAAAACGGTTGACCCAGAACCATGCTTCGAGAATTAAGAAGGCGGCTAGTTCTGGCTGGGATTGTACCGTACTAACCTTGATCTACCCGGGTTTTGAGCAAGTGGCTCAGGTCGTATCCCAGGCCCGGAAATACAAAAGCCCAGGTCATATTGCCAACAGGCCCGACCCACCCCACCCACCCCACCCACCCACCCCACCCACCCCACCCACCACCCCACCCACCACCCCACCCACCACCCCACCCACCACCACACCCCCCCCACCCACCACCACACCCCCACCCACACCCCCCACCCACACCCCACACCCGGAAATTCGTTGAAACTTTCTGGAACGCTCCTTGAAAGCTGCTCCGAACCACTCCGCAGCTTCTCCAAGCTATCGACAAAAACAGCTTTCAGCCGGAGAGAGGCAAGAACCTTCTCAGGATGAAAAAAAATACACAACAACAACGCCTTGCAATTCGAAAGTCCGAAATGACAAGTTGAAGGCGCCTGCTTCTGCACTTGCGTGTCAGCAAACGCATGCTTAGGCATATTATCAAAGGGGAACCCTGGCAAATGAATTGATAGATGAACACAACATCGGGTGTGGAGTGGGGCGAAAAGGGAAACCACCAGGAAAGAACATATTCAGGGCCACAAGAAAAGACGCCTGAGCCATCAAGTCCCTGGTGGAAACAGTGGGACATTTCCTGGAAACCCCCTGGAAACCCCCAAGGGAAACCAAGGGACACCAAGGGAAACCAAGGGAAACCAAGAAAAAACCAAGGGAAACCTAAAAGCTAAACCAAAGGAAGCCTTCCAGCCAGTCCCCTGGCTGCTGAATCACTCCATCTCCGAGGCCCCGGGCTCTCGGTCCCCGTGCTGCCGGAGACGATGTCCGCGCTGAGGCTCACCGCGTGGCTGGCGCCCCCGAAGCTCGCGGCCACCGAGCCGCCCGAAGCGCCTCGGTTGGAGGCGCCGGGGGAGAGGTTGGAGCGGCGAAAAGGCTGGACCGTCTTGGGTTGGGGAAAGGAAAGGGACGCCAGAAGGAAAAGAGGAAGAACAAAAATAAGAAAAAAAACACAAAACAACCCCACACACACACACTTATTCTTGCAGATGTTTTTCTTTTTTTTTTGCGGGGCGGGGGTCCTCAAAAGCCAGGGTGTGTAGGTGGTCTCTCACAAAATAGAGGGTGACATGTTGAGAAATCCCAAGATGCAGTTGAGAATGGGAATTCCTCGGTCGGGTTTCAAAACCAAAATCCAAGCCCCCGGAGGGTTCTTAATATTGATAAACACCCAGGAAAGGACATCTTGGTGTCCCTTTGACTCCCAACCAAAAACAGGGCCGAGTCCCATTTTGAAAAACACCCACAGGGTGAAAGCAAATGGCACAACTCCGTCTGTGGCCGGGGTACTGTGAAACCAAATTTATTCATTGGGAATAAGTTGCGTACATAGACACCCCTCTTGCATTACTCATTACTCGCTGTTTGGGTAATTTGGTCTCCAAAGCAAAAACTGTCGGCAGGTTGAAAAAGAAAATGACGGGAAAAAAAGGCAAAGAATCAATTCGGCAAGCTCAGTTTTGCAAGTGGAACTGAGGAGCCTGAAGCTCCAGCGGGTGTCTGTCTCAAGGGGAAAAGTTCCGAAGACTGGAAGCCAAAGGCCAATGTCTCTAAATGAGGGAAACCACGAAACGGATGGGCTTTCCCGTGTATTCCGTTTCGATATTCCTTGTGACATCCATCTCTTGTACACCCCAAACAACATGCTACCCCTGAAACGAGTGAGTTTTCAAGGGAACCTGCTCTCTGGTAGTTTGATGAAGGACAAGCGAAGACCAGGCAGACACCTACAGCCCCGACCGCGGTGTCTCATCAGTAACGTCGGGTCCAAATTGTCCAATCTCAGAGGCTCCTGGGGCTTTCAACGGAAGACCCGACCCCTCCATTAGACACCCCGGTCTCAAAACCAGGTTGTTTGAACGCCCTAGATCAGTCGGGAGCCTCTGGGATGTTCCTTTTGCTGGGGCATGTTTCAGGGGGGACCCCTTGCTGGCTTGAAGTAACCAAACTTTGCGACGAGAGATTGGACCCCGGAAAGGAAATCGCTGGCTCATTCGGAGGTGATACCAGGGTTGGGCAGGTGTTCAATGTGGGCCCCTTGAGAGGTTGCTTTAACGGATGCTCAAGAGTTGAACCGCCTTCAAAGCGAAACCGCAAAACGTTGCTTGGGCATGCCCTATTTTGGAGGGTACCCCTCTTTGGCAGGGAAATGGAAGGGACGCCGAAAGGAAAACCGAAGCCATTCTGCGGCTTGGTCCCTGAAAGAAAACAAAACAGCAAACTTTTTCCTTCAGATATATTTCTTCTCTTATTCTATTAAAAAGTACCGGGTCCCATGAACTTTTTTAATATATAAAAACAAAAAAAATCAGCCGATTCAACCATGGGAGCCGCTGGCTTGGCCCAACTAAGCACCGCGCAGAAGGCCAGGCATCCGGAGGTGTCTGCCTGCCGATGGGTCTGTCGTGGCCTGTCCTCTTTTTTTCCAGCTCGGACCCCCGCAAAATCCGCTGCTTCTCCTTGGGGCGTCTTTTTTCCGCTTGGACCCCTCCACAAATCCGCTAGCAGCGCTTTTCCTTTGGGTGTCTCTTGGAAGCGGAAAGGGGGTATTTGTTTGGTTCAAAGGGAAACCAAGCCCATCGCGCTACTTGGCGCACCAACATTTGTGTACCCTCCCGCGGACCCTGGCGATGGGGGGGGGTCGAAAGACAACAGCTTGCCGGCGCAAGGCCTATGTTGACTTCTGTTTGTTGGAAAGAAACCATGTGGCGGTGCCCTTTTTCGAGGATAGAGCCTCAAACATAAGTTTCCCCAGGTGTTCTGTGGCACCCAAACAAAACCCGGTTCAAAAAGCCCCACCCGTTGTTTGTTTAGGGAAACTCAGGGGAGGGTACACATTGTCGACCCCGGACTCGGCCTTGTGGATGCGAAGGTTTCGCGAACTGGGGTGTATCTTCCCCCACTAATTAAACAACCTGGCGTTCAATTCATCTGTACTTCCCATGAGTTTCCCTATTTTAAAGGCACACCGGTACACCCGTGTGACAGCTACATGTGCAAAATGACCTTTTGGGTGATACCAACACGGAACATTTGAATGCTTTGAAAGCAAAAGGACAACAAGCCTCCTGGATCGCCAGTTGCTGTTGTTTTTCCATCCACTTAACCCCAAAAACCAGTCGCAGTGACTGAAATAAGCAGCAACTTGGCTATCTAGGCTCTTTTTCTTTTGGGGGGGGTCCCCGCAACAGAAGACAGTCCCATATTATCATAAGCAAACGGATCGATCGCATTGCAAGGCCCCGAGGTCGGCGCCGTCATGAGCCCCTCATTGCAGCTCAGCACTATGTTGCCGCCGTAACCTGCGAAATGCTCTCATTGCAAGAGAGATTGGAGCGGAACCAAAGACTTTGGTCCTGTTTTGGGTGGTGGTGGTTTTTGTTGAAAACCAAATCAATTGGCAACCAGCAGCGTTTGGGTACGACTGCTTTTTAGGGGTGGTTTTAAGGGGGACTGCTTTTTGGGCGGTTTTCAAAATGGGGGGGGGTCCCATATCTTCACACATCCCCACAACAAAAAGTTACGAGGCCTTCTCTGGCGTAACTCCTCATTTTCCGCACCTGGGAATTGGCGTTGGGGAAGTCTAGGGCTTGGGGCAGTCTTGCCAAAAGCCTAGACGCATTTTCAAGAATGTCCAACACCATCAGCTGCTTGATAGAGGACCGCAGCTTCCCCAGAATCTGCCTGGATCCCCGAAACGGGTATGGTCCTCAGAGGCTGGCTGTTCAAGCATGGTTGCCCAACCCTGCTAAAGGACCCATTGGGGAAAAGGAAAGGAAGCCAAGCATGTGTATGGCTCCACCAATCTTATGAAACACCCACATGGAGTGGCAAACACGTCAAATGTCCACAAATGCACCGTGAAGACAACTATTGGCTAGCGGCCCCTAAGAAACGATTCATGTCGGCGGTTCCTCCCAACTTTGTTGCACTTGTTTCTATTCTGGGTTGGCCTTTGCCCCCTTCAACACGCGAGAGAGACGTTTCGCCACTTAGACGCGCTTTGTGGCGCATTCATGTTGCACAAGATGAGGGGGATTTCGCTTGAGGCAAAGAGCAACCAAGCAAACATCACCAACAGGAACATGTCCTTCCTGGAGGTGATGTTCGAAACTTCTAACCACCTTTTGAGGGATTGAACCTAGTTGGAACCCTCAAACGTCTCAACTGAAAAGCCTTTCGAAGCGGAAAGTCTGAACTGAACACCCAGTGATTGGTTCTACCAAAATGGGTAGAAAGGAGAACATGAGCTTTAAAGTACCAAAGTCTCATTTGCTGGGCGCCCAGAATGTCATGTTGACCCCGAATAGGTCGTCCTGCGTTTGCAAACCCATGGGCTTTTCTCGGGAATGCGAGTCACAGGGCTTTGTGTCACAGGGGTTTCACCCCCGAGATGGGATTCTGGGATTCGGACGCCGAACGTGGCCCCACAGAAAGTGGCCCCAGAGTGCTTGTACATAATGTTAACCCCGGACTAAGCAGAACCCGTGGTTGATTTTTAGGGGGTGTGTCCCCTTTTAGTGGTGGGATTCAGACCACTTTTGGAGGGAACCCCCCCTAATAATGGGACGGGTCAACATTAATCCTGGGTCAACATTACCCCTCTTACATGCCCCTTTGACATAATTCTTGGGTCCATGAAGCCTAGGGCTATCTACTTCCAGCCTTGGACCTGACCGACGCCTGACGCATCCGAGCAAAAAGCGAGAGCCATCGTTCCCTCGCTACGACACTTCCGACGAGAGCACCTGAGATGACATCGCCACAGCCCACGTTGCCGGTCTGGCGCAACAAATCAAGGCTCGAGGTGTGCAAAGACTGGTGGGGCCACCAGAAAACCAACCATTAAGAGGAAGGGCCACAACAAAGAATAGCTGGGCCACAAAAACCGCGGTGCTCCGTAGAGAAGGGGAGATCAAGGGAAAGAATGAGAAAAGTCAAGAGGAAGCAAAGGAGCCAAGGGGAAACTGGAGGAGCACAGAGAAACAAGGAACGCCAAGCTTTGGACACCCATTTCTAGGCGCCTTTCGTATTGATATTCCCTGGCCACCCAGCCGCTCGGATCGCAAAATCACGATAGACCCCTTCATTGGTGGTTTGGATCGTTTTGCGGATTTGAACCCAAACCTCCAAAATCTCCAAACCAAACCAAGGCGAACATCTCTCCGCTGGAAATCTGTCCCGGTGTCCTTTTTGTGGGGAAAGAAGCCACTCTCCCTCTACTTCCCCAAAAAAACATCACCCCCAACAAGGGAGACTCACCTTTGGACCAAAAAGGTGATGTTTAAAACAACCAAAAAGGGAAATCTAGGGACCCTTCTGAAAGAAGCCGCCCAGAAGCTCCGAGGTCCACAGGAACTCGCCTGCGTGTGCAGAATTTCGCTGCTTGGCGACACCTCGAAGGAAAGCAAAGCCCCATCTCGAACACGGTCTCGTGGGGGGGGGGGGGAAGGTCCTCAAAGCATCAACCCTACCAAAGCAAACTCATTTCAGACGGGTGCAAAAGGCTGGGGTTTTAGATCCAAACAAAGGGGACATATCGGGACCCCTGACGTAGGGCGCAGTTCTGGGCGATCGATGGACCGGTGTTCGGTGATTGCAACCTCTGGGCGCACGACATCGTAGTTGCTTCCAGCAAGGGTGACAGACACGCCTGCGACAGACCAAACGTCCGCGGTGGACGTTGGCCGATTGAAAATGTGTTTTTTTGCGGGGTTGGAAAGCTCCACTTTTCCCAAGAAGTTGAAGGCCCATAGCACGGACTTTGTGCCGTGCCAAGGGCAAAACCACCGAAATCTCCTTCGACTTTCTGGAAATCAAGACCTGGAAATTGCTCAGGCAGACCTGTGGGTTGACACTGAACATGGACCGGAAAAAGGACCAAATGGATGAGTTGAAAGATGTTCCATTAATTGAGCAACTGAGCTTGGGAAACAGAGAAAAAACACTTTCCGCATGGTCAACACAAGCCTGGGGCCACGATCCATGGTTCCTGAAAAACGGAATCCTTGCCGTGGTGGTCAAAACCCCCCATGAGGCTGATGCCCATCCTGGGCAACCCATGGCACAGGATCTGAAATTTCAGGCCCAGCGGCTGTCGGTAGTGAGGCACATCACGTGGCAGGTGTGGGAATCGCTGAGCCTCAGCGCGTTGAATTTGCGGGAAGCAACTGATTGTTAGTTGTTCAAAGGCTAAGGAAGAGTTGGGGGGTGTCTTCTTTTTGTTGGGGACCCTCTTTGGGGTTGGTGTAAATGGAAACCAAGAGCAACACCAATCGTCCAACCTTCCGGCCTCTTTGCCCGAAAAAAAGGCGGGCGTAAACAGGGGCTGGAAAACATTCCGTGAAACGAGTCCCAACCGGCCAGCGTGTTGCCAAACGCCCTGGGGGCCAAACGCACTGGAAAAAACAACGCGGTACTTTCTACCCGTGGCGCTTTTCGGGCAGCTAGCCAAAAAGGGGAGCGCTGCTCCAACAACTTGGCCTCTCTGAAATCGTATGTTCTGTGTCTGTCTTGTATTTAGCCTCTATAACATCGTTCTGAAGATCAAGACACCACAGGCGCATTAAATGCCCTTTCAACGGCTCAGAGCAACCCGAGGTCGCGCTTTGCAGCGTCGGCCTCTTTACATCACCCGAGTCACCCGAGCAGCAGCGGACTCAGACCCTGTCAACCTATTTGGTGCTTCACTGATCCCTCGCCGAAAGTCAGACTTCTAGTGGGGTAGGTCCTGCATCACAAAGGCGCAAAGTCTCAAAGTTCAAGGAGTTCACTGGCTGAGCGCCAAGAAGAATAAACCAAAGTAGGGTACTGTATGTCTTAAAACAAAGGACCGCCAAATGGCTTTTCGGGTTTGAAAACCAGGCAACAAGGAGTTCCCCCCCAACAAAACCACACCCAGATTATTTCATTTGCTTCAGTCCCCAGGGAAAAATAAAATTCATGTCTAGCGATAGATTGCCTTTAAAACCAACAGGGGAAAATAACAAACATTCTTAAGCAATTGGAAGGAGTTTTTTCGAATTCAACGACTCAGCGCGAAGCAGGCCGTTGTCGCAGGACATTTCCAGCGTGCCCGAGTAGGAGGAATCCACACTGGGCGCAATCCGGGCGCTTTCAATGTCTACCTCTGTCCCCCGAAAAAAACGAGCCATTCGGGCGTCACTACGCTATGCAAAGGTCTTTGCGTTGGTGAGAATATATGTTTGATAGCGTCAAATGAAAATAGAGGTCAACCCGGCAAATGAGATGCCCTGTTGATAGAATCACTGCCAGGATCAAGACTATCACCGGTGCTGAACACTTCAAAGGAGCAACCCGAGGGAGCAGCAAGTTCTGCGAAAGATGCTGTGCCAGATTTTGAGCTGCTGACAGCAGGGAAGGACTCTTCATTTGCTAGTTGGAGGCACAACATCCTCAATCTGCATATTTGCAGCCATTTGCTAGACATGCTCTTCGCCAAAGCGACGGGTATTCTGACCAAGGCATGGGTTACATCCCCATTTGTGCAGTGCCTGAAGCCCAGTGACAGTTGGTTCTGCTAGCATGGTTGGACACATTCATAGAGCCCTTTCTACAACCTTTATATCTTGAAGTGGAACCACATCTGATTTTTCATTGGATCCTTGGTGGACATCAGACAGACATGGGGATTTCTGCGACCAGCCATTTTTTGAGTTGGCGTTCCAATGGACGCAATCCATAGCCCGAAAGAGAGCGCTCAATTTCCCAGCGGCAGCCGGGAATTTGAGGTCCTCACTCACTGCACTGCAACGTCTCCGTGCCGCCGGAGGCCAAGCGCGTGGTGACCGTGACATCGTGGCCTTAGCTCTCAACGGCCTCACTAGGCACAAGGCCAACCCCAGCCCTACATCTATTTGTCTGGGTCTAGACCGGATGCAGCCACGCATGGCAAGCAAATGCACACTATTTCGAGAAACTCCCAAAGGTGATCTGCGAGAAGGTGGGTCACTAAGCAACTTGCCCTTCATTGCTGCCCTCACGGACAAGTCAACAAACCATAAAACTTGGTACTAAGGGAATCTACCCGAAACCCTGGCAACTAAAAAAAAAAACGGCCCTTGCGGCACCCACTTCTGGCGGACGGGCCGGCCGGCCCCCCCGCCGCTCATCCGGTTTCGATTGAGCCATCTCTGAGCCCCTTCAACCCCCAAGGGCACATGGTGGGCCTGAAAATACCGGTGCTTCCTTGCGTCCCTCCACCCAAAATGAGGTGCACGCAACCAAGACTTAGTGCAAGAAACACTTCCGCGTACCAAAAGATCCCCGCCAAGGATCTAAAAAAGCAAGCAAACTTGAACTTCTACCCACCATTTTCCACGCGTTTACCGGGCCAGTGGCCCGTTTTTCTTAAACACAAACAACTTGAACCTATTGTTTTTTCTCCACGCGTTTACGGGGCCCGTTTCAAACCAAACCGAAATGGCTGTGGGTCAAAATAGGTCCCTAAACTGAAACCCTGGTACGAGTAAAATGGAATGGACTAAAACCTGCTGTCCATATCCTGGTTTTATTTTGACCCACACCCAAACAAACTTTTTCTCCTCGCGTTTACGGGGCACAATTTTCCACCAAAAAACCGAAATGGGCGCCCGGCTGTTGCCGTTCACCACCACATTGTCCGTCTCGCCCACAAGACAGGCACGTTGGCAGGCGCTGGAGTTGGCCAGGTACGTCTCGGGCCGAGTCGAGCGGAAGCCGTGCTCGTGCGTCGTGCGGAGTGAGTCGGGAGACCCCCGAATTTGGCGTTCCGTTCTGGGCCGTCCGTTTTCAGATGCCCCACTAAAAGTGGGAAAATTATGTTTAGGCCGAGTCGAGCGTCGTGCGCTGAGTACGTCGGGCGTTGATTTGAGGGTTGTCCGTTTTCAGGTCTGCGAAAAGTTGAGGAACTCATTTTGAGTGGGCGAAATATGAGAAACCAACCGCGAAACACTAAGCTGAGGAACCGGATGGCTGGGAGCCAGCAAGCTTTGAGGCTTGTGATTTGTTTTCAGGTTGGACAACCCAGGGATTTCGGTGGTCCTCTTGGTTTCCCTTTAGAACCACAAAAAGGAGCACCCTCAAAAACACGCACCTGGGCTTAAGCCTACGATGCATCGTGGCCATTTTGGAGGGAATTCTCCACTTTTCGGGGAACATCACGCCTGGTCCACCTTGATGCATCTGACATTCAAAGTGAAAGCTCGCAGCATGCTTTCAGCGGCTTAAATGGTGTCCCAAAAAGTGAAATGGAACCAAAGAGTCAAACCTGCCATAACCCTAGCTCCTTACTTTTGAGCCACACCCATAGCTCTGGTCCAACACATTGCGATTCTGAGCTTCTCACTCCATCCTGGCAAGTCAATTGCACGTCGCCATCATAGGCACCTGAGCGATGAGGATCCGGGAAGTGCGCAACAACTTTTGCCAAGGCCTGGCTAAACCTGGTCCAACCAACGTCTTGCCCTTCTGAAGGGGACTAGGGTCTAGTTGGATCAATCAACTCGCAACCTGACCGCAAGCAGCGCCCAAACAAAACTCATTGACCTCTGGCTCTACGAGGGATACAAAGGATTTTAGCATAGGCCGTACTAGTTACACATCCGAAATCACCGGGTACCCTTGCAAAATGGCTGCAACAGGGGTGTTGGGCGCGATCGATTGCGTCAGCTGTTTTACTTCACCCTGAGACTTTGCGCGGGATAATACCCTAGCTCACAAAGCAATCCAAAGGTTGGCGCTCAATTGACTCCATCGTGCCCTATGAACGTGACTTCGCGGATTCCCTTCTCGCAGAAAGTGGCAACCTGCAAATCCAATCCTTCTCACAGATCCCTTTTCCATCCCTCCAACAATGGAAGCTGAAAGGGCGGGGTTGAACATGTTGGAAGACTTTCCTCTTGGGAACCCCCTGTCCACTTCCATCAATCCCCCCCCCCCAAAGAACAATCCGAATGTTGATTGAACATTTCCATGGCTGGACAGAGGCTCAGGTTTTGATTCAAACGGCGGGCGGTCGCGTGCCGCTCGCGCCGCTCGCGCCATGGCCGCGCTGCGCTGGGCCCCCCGCTCCCGATGAAGTCCGAGCAGGGGCTCGCCACCACCGCGCCGTGCAGCGAGGGGTCCTGGAGGCTCGACACCGAAGGATCGAGACAATTGGTCGATGGCTCCGTCTTTGGAGCTACCCCCTTTTTTCTTGCGGAATCTGTTTCACTTTTAGTGGTTTAAGGCGGAAAACGCCAAAAGTTGGCAAAAAGTGAAAGTCCTAACATCCAAGCAACATGCACCAAAGTTTTGTGGGCGTTCGAGGGAAACCACAAGGACAACCCACAACCTGTAAGAAAAAAGCGAGATCATGGCTTGGGTTCCAGGGGAACTCTCACCAAGTCCCTAGCCTCTCCTTGCACCCAAAGGCGAACTCAATTGGCCCAGGTGATGTCAAACCATCCGCATCATGAGGACCCAGGAGCCAATGCAAAAAACCCTGGACCCTCAAACAGTAGGTGCTTTTGTTGGATTGTTTTTTGCAGCGCTGGGTTTTCTCAGAGCTGGCAACATCCCCAGCTTCATGGGTGAGCTGCATGGAAGAGAGAAAGACATGGTCACACACTCTCACCAGCCGCAAGCACTCACACTCAAACACAGTCCGACGAGGACTCGTTGCAGGGCGCGTTGCATCCCTGGGCCGGACAGAAATTGGGTTGCAACCAGCACCCTCCGACTACTACTTTCATGTTATGTTCGTAACTATCGTCTATTTTGCAGTAGTTCCACAAATAAAACAACGGACAGTAGATTCCCGATCTACGGTCGTTTCACGTTCTTTCCCAAAGAGTAAACAACAAGCTTATAATTTATATCCCTACACCTTCCCAAGCCTACGAGATGACACGCAAGTGACATGCAGTGACACGCAGGTGACACGGGGTGACACGCAGGCACTCGCAGGCGACACAGGGTGACACGCAGGCGACCCGGGGCGACACGGTTCGACACGGGGGGCGACACGGCGGCGACACGGGGTAACACGCAGGCGCCACGGGGTGACACGCTAAAACTACTGTTGTTCCCATTGATTTACTATTGTTTTAGCATACGGACACAGGGGAGACACGGGGGTGACACGCAGGTGACACGGGGTGACACGGGGGCGACACGGGGTGACGCGCAGGTGACACAGGGTGACAAGGGGTTGACACGGGGTGACATGCAGGTGTCACGGGGTGACACACACACACAAGTGACACGGGGTGACACGCGGTGAGGCGCTCGCTGCACCTGCTGCCACCCCTTGATTGCTACCACCCCTGCTGTTGCATCTCCCTGTTGTAAGCAGTAGATAGCAGTAGTTAGAATATGGGCATCCCGCCAACAATAAAAAAATGGGTGGGTTTTCTAACTACGGTCTTCTTTGAAAAATTCTATCTACTGCCCCCTAGGCAGTAGTCGGAGGGTGCTGGAATATGACACGTTTGCTCTTCTTATGTGGTCACGGTCATGATTCGCTCAAAAGGAACCCTTGTCATAGTTGTCAAAACCCCTGAGACATCCATGAAATCTCTACCAACCCCAAGCAAAAGGATGTTTTGACCATGGCACACATGACACACCGAGCACCCCTGTGAATTTCGGCTCGGCACAGACAGTTCACAAGGGTACAATGGACTCCAGAACGGCCGTAGAAGAAATTTGACTTTCTTCTTAGGGCACCCTTCTTGTGCTTGTCGCAGAGGCGCACAGCTGTGAGGGATGAAGATCGAAAGTGACAAAGGCCCGTCAGTGCCTTCCCTTAGGCTTGGCGCTGCGCGCGGAAAACGTGCGAACCCCGCAGAGCGGAAAAAAAACAACCAAATGTGCGGAAAAACAAAGCACAGTCTCTGCGGAAAAAGCGGACCCCCAAGACAACCTTCGTCACGGCCCCTTTTCCAGAGGGATTGGGCCTTGATGAGGGTTGTCTCGGGGATCCGCGTTTCGAGCTGGAATACGGATTCCAGCTCGAAAAGCGGATCCCCAAGACAACCTTCATCACGGCCCCCTTTCAGGAGGGATTGGCTGGGGATCCGCTTTTCGAGCTGGATTGCCGGATTCCAGCTCGAAAAGCGGATCCCCAAGACAACCTTCATCACGGCCCCTTTCAGGAGGGATTGGCCGGGGATCCGCTTTTCGAGCTGGAATGCCGGATTCCAGCTCGAAAAGCGGATCCCCAAGACAACCTTCATCACGGCCCCCTTTCAGGAGGGATTGGCCGGGGATCCGCTTTTCGAGCTGGAATGCCGGATTCCAGCTCGAAAAGCGGATCCCCAAGACAACCTTCATCACGGCCCCCTTTCAGGAGGGATTGGCCGGGGATCCGCTTTTCGAGCTGGAATGCCGGATTCCAGCTTGAAAAGCGGATCCCCAAGACAACCTTCATCACGGCCCCCTTTCAGGAGGGATTGGCCGGGGATCCGCTTTTCGAGCTGGAATGCCGGATTCCAGCTCGAAAAGCGGATCCCCAAGACAACCTTCATCACGGCCCCCTTTCAGGAGGGATTGGCCGGGGATCCGCTTTTCGAGCTGGAATGCCGGATTCCAGCTCGAAAAGCGGATCCCCAAGACAACCTTCATCACGGCCCCCTTTCAGGAGGGATTGGCTGGGGATCCGCTTTTCGAGCTGGAATGCCGGATTCCAGCTCGAAAAGCGGATCCCCAAGACAACCTTCATCACGGCCCCCTTTCAGGAGGGATTGGCTGGGGATCCGCTTTTCGAGCTGGAATGCCGGATTCCAGCTCGAAAAGCGGATCCCCAAGACAACCTTCATCACGGCCCCCTTTCAGGAGGGATTGGCTGGAGATCCGCTTTTCGAGCTGGAATGCCGGATTCCAGCTAGAAAAGCGGATCCGCAAGACAACCTTCATCACGGCCCCCTTTCAGGAGGGATTGGCCGAGCCTTAGAAAGGAGCCTTAGAAAGGAGCCTTAGACAGGAACCTTAGAAAGGAGCCTTAGAAAGGAGCCTTAGAAAGGAACCTTAGGAAGGAGCCTTAGAAAGGAGCCTTAGAAAGGAGCCTTAGAAAGGAGCCTTAGAAAGGAGCCTTAGAAAGGAGCCTTAGAAAGGAGCCTTAGAAAGGAGCCTTAGAAAGGAGCCTTAGAAAGGAACCTAGAAAGGAGCTTCCTACCCCTGTACTTTTCCGCGTGTGGTGGCTTCATTTCCGTAAGCAGTGACAGTTTCACTTCCGTAAGCAGTGACACCTTATCCGCTCAGAGTGATCATGATTCCGCAAGATGTGACAAGTCTTGCCTTCCCTTCATTGTATACCCAGTATATGCGCCATGCTCAACATGTCCTACACCCTCTAAGGGACATTGGTGAAATAGAGAATCAACTGGGTGTTAGGTCCCTCCCAAATGAACCATGGACAAATCATGATACTGTGATCAAACCTCATCTTGGACAATGAAGGCCAAAATGCCCCTCATGCTTTCGGTGCTTTGTCGGCTTTTTGAGGGGACGCTGCACTGAGAAGATGTCGTGTAAGCCGCCTCGATGCAAATGCACAATCCCGACAAAGCTCAACAAAAAACTTCATCCAATTGAGCCCACAAACAATGCTCCTTGTGGCCCAATGGCCACTTGGTCTCTACGAAGGGAACACGTAGACTGCCAATCGATGTGTCACGAATACAAGGAATGCCCTGAATGGACCTTCAGTTTCACTGTCGATTCCTCAAACAAAACCGGTCTCTGGGATGGACTTTCACCTCTGCAAAGGGTTCAACTTCTTTCTGGTTGGTGGAAACACATTCGCTCCCAGATGGTTACGATCAAACCACAACCAAATTTTAGGGGAGGCGTTCATGGGAAGCAAAGAGAAACCACCATGTCGGGGCTTGTGTTAACACACTGTCACAATGTAGCAAACTAACAGTAGACTAGCAGCAATTGCGTCAGCTACTCCCGTGAAGGTGGCAAAAAACAATGATGCTACACTAGACTACCACGTCGCCATGTAGCACACCGTAGACTACCAGTCAATGCGAGGTCCCTTCCAAATGGACTATAGACTCCTGGATATTAGCTGCAAAAACCATTTGTTGCATGTGGGTGGCCTTCCTCCCCAACCTGACAGTAGCTCGGAGGCGAATTGAGGGAGTCCCCCATGTCCCTCCCAAGGAATTATCGTCTAGACTCCCCAAACAGCTTCATGACGCCCCAATGGGTGTGTCTCTTTTTCCCAGATTGGCTTGTTCCTTTTGGCCAAGCCTCAAAACAGACGCCCAAAAGGCTCGATGTCACATGTCTCACCGCGAACCTCTCCTTTGACCAAAAGGCTCCAACCCCCGAAGCGCGGCTTCCTCTTTCTTTCTTTTTTTTTTTCGGCCCCCGGGCGGAGGTGTTGGTGCGGATCTGCCCTCCGATGCAGGAGTAGGAGATCTGGCGCGCTTGCCGACGTTGTGAGGGGTTCAACAAACACACACGCCGTTCCGAAGAGGGAAAGGAGCCAAGTCGGATGGAAGGGAAACCAAACATGTTCTCGAAAGACACAAAGTGGTGTTAAGTAGTTTCAATGGGAAACAACATGAAACAAACGGATAACAGGGTTAACCCTCACAAGGGGGTCGCCGAAAAACAACGTTGTCTTTGGAACTGGCTTTTGGGCTTCATCTTGACTTGCAGTCCAAAATGGGGTGCACGTCCAATTTTTAAACAAAGCTTGCAACGCTGTCTGAAAGCAAAAGTAGGTAGTGGACAGAAACATGCTTTTCAGGCCTTGCCAAATAAGTCCTAACGCAGGATTTGCGTCTATGAAACAAACAAGGGCAAAAGGTCTTTCTTTTGCCCCACGTTTTCGATGGCCAAAAATATGTGGATGGACAAACATTCACCAGGTCGGACCAATCCATACCGAGTGGTGAAGAATCGGCGCCAAGTGTTGGTCTGTTTTTGGTCCGTCTCGTTTCCCTTTGGCTTCCCTCCAAAACAAGGCGAAATGGCTGGCGCTGATCCTCCAAAAGATCCTCCAGGCCTTCCGGCGCTCACATCAGAAAGCATCTTGGCTCCCGGGCATCGCCCAGCAACAAGGCGTTGATGACCGAGCATTGCTCGGTGTAGACTCGGAAGGCCGAGTCTAACTTGCTTCCCATGTACAGGTGGCGGAGGGAAACCGCGAGGGAGCTTGCGTCAGGTACCGTAACACTGAGGGAACAAAGTGGGCTGTTCATTTTCTTTTGGGCCAAGACCAAACTTCATAATTCCATTTGGGCATCAGAAAGAGGACTTAACAACCCAAGGGAAGGATGTTTGAATACCAAGCAGATCCTCTGAAGCTGGCAAACGTGACTCCCACTGACCAAACTGTATCCCAAAATCCCTGGCCCTGCCAAGTGAGTTCCTTTGGATTGCGCCGTCGGGCCTCTTGCCTCTCAGGAACGAGCCCGGGGTTCTTGATTCGGGTTTGTGTCAAAACAGCTTGTGGAACTTTAAGAAATCAATCAGACTATGGTGTGAAAGACTTGTAACCACCTGCAAAGTGGTTGGTGGACATGAACCCCCCAGCAAATTAAAAATCATGCCCATGTGTTTTGGAAATGCCATCCACTACTAAAGGTTCTAGAAATGTCCACCCCAAGGCCCTCCCGCACCATTGTTGATACGTTCGAACAACCTCCTTTGGGTTGCCCTTCCATGGAGTAAAAAGCACAAAAGGCCCTAAAACCCTCACCACACCCGTTCTCGCCAATTCGGAAAGGGCTCTTCGAACCCTCCATTCGCTTGTCCCTGTATATGTCCAGTGATAGATTCCCTCCAGCTGGTGGTTTCCTTTTTCGGGGGCCAAAGCAACTGGGCTCATTCACTCATTCCCTACCTATCGCACCAGCAAGACAAGAAGGATCTCTCGAAGTTCTTGGGAATTGCCTCTTGAAAAGACTCCCACCAGCTGAGAGCCACACCAGTGTAGGGATCGATCGTGGTGTTCTCCTGCGGAAAGCAAGGTATACCGCTAACCAGTTGCTGTGCTTCGTTTCCAAAGGAAACGCCACCAGACACTCCTTGCACCTTAGACAATGTAAGCCTTTCCGACTGAAAGAGGCAGCGGGGGATGGCCAGTCACCCTGTTCCCTTTTAGCGGGGCTGCCAAAATTGCTTCCAAAATGACGGTTTATAAGGGCTGAAAGGGGCATCGCTCCGGCACAAGTTGGCATGGATGCAACCCTTTGACTACTGCTTGATAAACCACCAATCCCCACCAGTGCAGGAGTTTGTCCATCCACAGTATCACTCCAGGAATTCCCACGAAGCCATTCGTGACACCTTCCTGAAATGCCATGCGAATCGGGTTGGTCACTCACATGGGCGTGTTAATACAGTGGCTGCTTCCTCGCGCGACTTGGACGCGTGATGGCGTGGGCCAACTTCCTGCTAAAAGCTGGGCATGAAAGAAACACCCGGGGAAGTACGCTGAACAAATGCCTCAAATGTTTCCACCGAAGACAAGTTGTGTTATGGCCATGGGTCAAAATCCAAATCGTGCCCCAGTGAACATCCCAATCCCCACTAAAATAGGTTCTAAAATGGGTGGTAAATTCACCTACCCCAAAATGGTACCAAAACGGTTTTGACAACCACAGCCTTATCTGGAACTAACCCAGCGAGTAATTTTTTCGGGCATTCATTCTGCCCCGACAGATTTGGTGGCCGCTCTAGGGCCCCCGCGTCCGTCCGAGGATCGGGGCCTCGTGCAGCGATTTTCTGGGGGTCTTTGTATTACACCCTGGGAATACACCCAAGTATTGACCCCATTTAGGCACATTTCCGGAGAAAACCCGGTTATTTTCAACCATTCTGGGTCATTTCCCAAGGGTGTAATCCCAGGGTGTACAAAAACCCTCAGAAATATGGGAATGCTTTGAGGGTAACCCTTTTCAGGTTGGCTCAAAGGAAAACCGACAGGAAAACCAGCACTTTGGGGGTCCCCTATGTTGGCACGTACTCATATCCTGGACGAAACGTCCTTTAAATTGCCCAAAGGTGACGTCGCCCCCATTCAAGAGCCAACTCCTGAAGTAGTTGTTCCTGAAAGGTTTTGGAGGATGCCACCCTGTGGATCCTGATAGTTGCAAGGGGAACATAATGGAAACCCCAAATGGGAAAATAGCCAAGCGGTTCAGTGAGTTTCCTATGGCAATGAAAATACTACAGCTGAATAAAGGGGTCCCCAAGCAAAGGACCTTTATCGGCTTTCGCTCGTGCTACCCCCATGTGAGCTCGCTGTAAAATTTTGGCAGAGGAGATCCTTCCAGCACCTCCATTGCGCCATGCTGAGTCGCGGACAAGGGTTCGGAACACAATTGTCCACAGCAACCTCAGGAGCACGAGCGCACGAGCGCAGGGGTACGAAAGAACCACGGACTGACCTCCATGCCAGATGCAAAGCCTGCCCTGAGGCAACAGTCCCTTGAGGCCAACACGGAATGCAGGCTTTCGGCAGCAGAAGACAAGAAAACACTGGACAGCAAGTTTTTGCGAGCAGATTTCGAGCCCACTCTTACCATCCGCGAGCAATGTGGGTGGCTTTGACCCTCTTGCTTGGGCAGCCAAAAGGCAACCCTTTGGTCGGTCGCTCGCTTGTTTGGTTGGTTGCTCTGTCGCTTGCTTGTTTGGCTAGCTGGTTGGTTCAGTTGGTTGGTTGGTTGATCCTCGCATTTGTCCATGAAGGGAATTCCTCCGCACGCTCTTTGTTCCCGGCTTTGGTCTCTTGAGGCTGGGGGAAAGCTGGCCTCTTACCCAAATCAAGAAAATCTCAGATGCCCAGTGGCCATGGGAAAAAAGGGCATCCTTTGGTTGGTTGAGTTTAAAGGGGAACCTGTCCCACAAAAAAAGAAAAAAGGGCGCCACTGGGCAACTGGAAAATACTCCTGTTGCATCGAGGGCGGTATCAAACGCTGGTGGCGTTTGGTCATTTCTGATGCTTTGGGCTCTACTGAATATGATAGTTGGATTGGAAAAGAAGGCTCCAAAGGATTGGAATGTGTCTCCGGAATCCTGGCCAGGGTCTGCATGTGTTCGCAAACACCGAACGGCAGTTGCTCCAGTTTGTGCGCATGCACAGATTCCTCAGGTGCACCACAGCTTCTCAAAGATCGTCTTCGGCATCATGTTTGTATAAGTCAGGGTGATCTCTAGTCTTGCCAGGCAGATACTTAGTCTTGGATGCTTTCTGCTCCCCTGCTAAACGTTTAACTTTTAGTGGTTTAATGGAAAACCCATTAGTTGGCAAAAAGTTAAAGTCCTAACATCCAAGCAAAATGCAACAAATACTTTGTCTTACTTTGTATTGCTGTGTCAAGCAAACTCCTGTGACTGAGAAGCCAAGGTAGGGTTGAACATTGAGTCTGCTTCACAAGTACTTGTGGAGCCATAGGTGGCCTTTTGAAAAAAAAAAGAAGAAAAAAAACGATGGGCTGGTAAGCGGAATAAAACCCATCTAAACCAGTGCCATCTATTTCTAGTCAAGATCACCTAAAAAAGGATACCTATGTGTGGGGCATGCTGAAATTCCAATTTTTGCAGTTGGGTAACAGGCATTGCAACAGAGCTCCTATGCAGATCGTGTCAGGCAATCATTTCGAGGTGGCCAGCGAAGCGTATCGAAGTATTCCACAGCAATGTGTTGCGTACATCTGAGATCCCGTGGCCAAGAAGAATGCAATGGAAGGTTCCAAATAAATGCGCCGGGCGTGTTGCAGAGCTCGGTTGCTAACGAAAAAGAAGTGCATACGTTTCGCACGGTTTTGCAGCAGTGCTCGGTGTAGCTCAACCAACTCAACATCCCGTACTTGCCAAACACTGACAACAACAAGGCCCTGCCAGTCCAATTGCTGATCAAATTGGGCAGCGTTTTTTTCTTGGAATCAAGGATTTATACAAAAAGGGAACTGGATCATGTTCGCGTAGGCAATTTAGCTGGGGGGCGTAGGCGCGCGGAGGCATCGCGTAGGCATTTCGCGCACATCCTTGTATTTTTTCTTGCGTAGGCGCGCGCGTAGGCACTTGATGGAGTTGTTATGTATTGTCTGAAGCTTTATGTTTTACAATGCGTATGGATGGGCATGGGTTTGTTCTGCAGTCTTCGCGTAGGCTCCGCGTAGGCCCTCGTAGGCATTCGCGTAGGCATTCGCGTAGGCTTTCAAGGCATTTTGGGTGCGTAGACCTTTTTGCTAGCAGCCAAATCCTTGGACAGATGTTGGATTCTCACTTGTACTGCATTTCTGATCTTAGAGCCGGAGCTGCCAAAACTGCACTTGCACTGAAAAGTTGCGATTTTCCAGCTGGAGCTGCCACAGTGCACTTCGACACTTGAACTCAACGTTTGCCCGCGTAGGTGGGCACCTGGAAGCTGACTTGTGATCGCGTAGGCACCCCTCGCAGGCCGCGTAGGCTTGCGTAGGCCTTCGCGTAGGCGCGCAAGTAGTGCATGGGGCCCGAGCCGCCAAAACAACACTGCTCAAATGTTGATTCAGAGCCACGACACAGGGGATCCCTGGCAATTTCAAGCATGTTATCACGCTTTGGCGGTGCAATCATCTTCCACATCATCTGCTTCTTCTACATCATCTGCCTCTGTGTCAGACAACGATTGACTTGGCATTGCAAAGCTCGAGCTGTAAAAAAAAGCGGCGCGCGATTTTCTTGCGTAGGCGTCCGCGTAGGCGCGACAAGAGACAAACGTGCGCGCGTAGGCGCCCCTTGCAGTCGCGGAGGCGTTGCGTAGGCGCTCGCGTAGGCATGTGTGCAGTGTATAGGCCCCGAGCACCAACAAAAAAGCACTACCCATGATCTTTGGCATTATGTGGCACTTACACGCCAGTTGCACTCCTGAGCAACAAGCTGACGACTTGGGTGATTAAAATTACTGATTGCCCTGCGTGCCAGGCTACATGCACATTGGCCCTCAACGCGGTTGAATCCAGCATTAGGCTATAATATAGACCCCCCCCCCGTCCCCCCCCCGGCCAGCCCAATAAAAAAAGGGATGGGTCTTTGGTTCTCCTTTGAATTCCCCTTCCTTCAATCCAAAGAACAACCCTCCAAACTCTCTCAGCTCTCTTGCGATGCTCGGGGCCCTGACTGTGGACACGTTGTCCGTGCAGTTCAGCTCAATGCTTCCGCTGTAGCCCGAGGAGAAAGCACCTCGACGCAACGTCCGCGACTCCGCAACTCCGCGACCAAGGCGCGACCGGGGCACGACCGAGAAAGCGAAGTGAGGCAAGATGCTCCACCTATGACTGAGAAGCCCAGTGGCCATGGATTTCAAAGGGATACCTTCCAACCGCCCTTGTCAGGGGCGGGGGGGGGAAGAAATCTACGGACCGTTATTCCTGGAACATCCCGAAAAAATCACGGGATTGAGGCCCTCCTGACACAGATCCGGCAGCTGCCCCCCCGGCGTTGATTAAGCGCAGCGCTGCAATTCTGAGCTGATGTCGTGTTGCTCCTTGGCCCGGGGATCTCTAAACCAGGCCAGTTGCCCGGTAGCCCATGGCTTCACCACTAGCCCGAAGAAAAGCCCCGCAAGCTTGTATTCGTAGTATATAAAAATCCATCTTCAAAAAACATACCAGGATCTGAATGCTCTCCGAAATGGGAAGCGGACAGCATATGACAGCAAATCCAGGCAAGCGAGGCGGTCAAAAGCTGGCTTCTGTTTCACCAAATGCACCTCTGCAGGGGGTCCAGAAGCACCGGCTCACAGTCAGAGGCTGCTTGTCTGAACTCGAGCACATATCATCCTCAGGTATGGAACTTCCAAGCATGACGAACTAATACACGTTGCATACTTGCGGTACCATCTTTGGGCAAGAGGTGACCATGCGTTCATGAATGGATGTCATACATTCAGCCTTCACATGCTTGCCCGCGCCGGTGCTGTTGCAGCTGTGCGAGCTACTGTTCGACTGGAAACCTCCCAGGAAGGAACCAATGAAGCTGGCAGCCCTGCCTGCAGTTTATGGCACTTCGCAGGAGAGTCCCAAGGAGATTCCCCCAATCTCTCATGCCCCATGACTGACTTTTTTTTTTTAATCAGGATGCTACAAAAAGATCCTCCTAAGATGACATCTCTACGACTTGGGCTTGAATCTGGCACAGGAGCCATGACCCATGACATACTATTTTGTCAGGATGGTGCAAGGACATAAGGTGACCTCTCTATGACTTCAGGAGAATGCCTTCCTGAGGGCCGGACACAATCAGTCCCACAGGAGCCACCGAGTAGGCGTAGCCGTCGAGCTGGCATTCCAGGCTACATCTTTGCTCCAAATGGCAGAAGTGACACTCCAATACATATCCCACGTACCAGCCTTTCCAGCGGTAGCTCAAATGGAGAGTGGGCCATCCCTATATGGAAACCATGGCACAAGAGTAGGCAAGTTTGTTCCCGGTTGAGAGAAACCAGAGGAAATTTTCGCGTTTTGGCTTTGACTGAACTCTACTTCATTTTCAGCTATAGAAAAGCAAGTTCAAGGCAACGCATTGCTCACTGAGCATCTTCCTTCGCCTCAACTTTCAAAGGCGGCCTCCTTCTTTGGCTCGGATGCTGCGAGTAGACATTTTTTGTAGGAGCATCCATCGTTTCGGGGAAACCAACAAAAAATATATATTCACATCTTGGGCATCCCTCGAATGTTGGCCCCGGTTGTTGAATCGCTCGGAGCTCTGCTGATGTTTGGCCTCCAGGTGCGCGGGGGAGGTGTCTGTGCATGACCTGCAGCTCCGTCAGCCCCCCAACGCTGAGAAGTTCCAGGAGGGAAAGTGTCATACATGGACCCTGACATACCAATATGACCATGGCAAATTTGTGAGAACACCGAACATCCTGAAATTCGCAAACCGACTACCTGGGAAGTGCTTTTTGTCCAAGCTTCGAAGGTGTGTTTCACCATTTCGAGCGCTCCGACGTCTGGGATGCCTGGGTCCCCGAAAGGAAAAATCCTTCGCTCCCAGCTGACTGGCGATGAAGTTTGAGAGTTGAAAACCCTGCAACCTGTGAATTTGGAGAGTTGGAACCACCTCAAAAGTGGTTGGGCATGAATTCCCGCCAGTGTATGCAAGCTAACCAAACGGCACCACACACGGGCACGCGATAACTCTTTCATCCGAGCAGTGTGTTGGTGCCAGGGACTCATCTTCCCCTGTCAGATGACCAAAGCTGGGTGGGCCTCATGGGCCACCCAACTCACAATTCTCAAAAACTGAAGAACGGGTGTGCAGACTGATAGCGCCCGCCCCTGAGCCGGGGCCCGTGGCACCCAGGCCATAGGGGGGTCTGCCACCAGGGGAAGTGAGTCACCCACCGGCTCCGGTCACGGGAGCATGGGTGGGCCCACGCTGAGATCGAATGCATCTCCATTCAGGAGACGCGGGAGAAAAACAAACTCCTCACAGAGTTCCTGCTTGCAAAGGGTCGAACCCAGAGAAATCCGGGTGCGTCAGCTCATCAGCCCATTGATTGAATTCACGGGGCACATGGTTGGCCGCCAGCGAGCAGCCATGGGTGTGGAGCAGGAAGACCAGCTCCATCAGGATCGCCGCCGTGTAGGGCTTCTTGGATCCAAGGTTGAGCATCGCCATGACGTTGCCCTGATTGTCACTGCCCACCGGGAGTCGGACCCGGGAGGACAGAGGGCCTTGGTGCGTGAGGATCATGTTACAGAGGAAGAGCGTGCCCAGCATCTGCCGCAATCCTCCGCTTTGGATCCCATTCTTGAAAGCCCAAGGGTACTCCTCCACGTGGATCTGCTCATGGAACCAGTACACCTCCTTCTTGTCCGGTTCCACCGTGTTGGAGCACCAACCTCCCACGAACGCCAGTCCGTCGTCCGAGGCGCTAGCGTCGCTGCAACCCCACCAAGAGGACTTCGGCAAGTAGGGGGAGTACTGGACAAAAGGGGTGTTGAAGAGGAACCTCAGCATGAACGCCAGCATCCTGACCACCTTCGGGGGTTTTCCCACCGTGGTGGTGGCCATCTTCCAGGCCCAAAGTGGCTGGAGCATCGACTTCGCCAGCGGACATGCTGCCGTTGCCCATTGGATGCGGCCCAGGGCCTTCTCGATGTCCTTTGAGTGCATCGCCTGCCCTTCCACCATGGTCTGCAACACCTCCATAACCAGGATGTGTTTGTTGGCCGCCATGAGAACCTGCGGGATGTTCGGGTGGACCACGAAGCCCAGCCACGTGTTGACCTCCGCCAAGTGCGTCTTCTTCCAGCTAAGTGGGGTGCCCAATGCCAGGAGTGTCCAGCAGCGCCACCGCCAAGTTCACTGCCCCCTCGCTTCGAAGCAGCCACAGGAAGTCGTCAACGAAGACAAAGTTCCAATCCACTTGGGGGAAAAGCGCGTAGAGGACCCTGAGCAGAAGGGCTGCCAGGCGTCCCCAGTAGGATTGGGCACTGGCCATGCCATATGTGCCTACCTTGTTCACCCACCATTCTTCCCCCAGTGAGGCCACCTGGAACCGCCAGTCCTTCCTGAGGACCTTCACTCTCCGGTGGGCCTTGGTGACGTCCGCCTTGAGCAGCACCCACCTGGTGCCCGGCTCCGGCCATAGCCAGCCCCCAGGTGGAGGTTTGACGATCCCCTCCTCGGGGCCAGCACCCTGAGAGGGGGGTCCCACCTCAGCTGCAGCATGTAGCCAATGGAGAGCTTGGACCCCATCCAGCACCGTCGGAGCCTGATGGTGTCATTGGCCCCTCCCACCGAGCCATCGTAGATCGTGCGGATCTTGTCCCCCTCGTCGATGCCCGCCAGGGGGCCGGGACAAAGGTCCTCGCTTCCGCAGCCACATCGCGATGCTGCCTCTTCCTTACTGAAGGGGCCCTCCACCATGCCCATGGGAACCTCCTCCAGAAATGTGCCCCGGATGAGCTCGCTGAAGTGATCCGCCGAGGGGTAGTTACCCCTGCCCGTTGGGTGGGGGAGTTCCTGGAACTCCAGCTCCTCCCCTTTCAGCTCCTTCTTGAGTGGCCAGATGCCCGGCGAGGTCAGGGGTGGGTCCGTGACCCCCAGTGGAATTTCTTGCTCCAGGTCCCGTGGAAACTGGTGGTCGGGGTCCTGAATGTTCAGAGCCACGCTGTACAAGATGTCCAGGAAGAAGGGTTGGCCGTCCGCTGGTCGGCCTGCCCCCGGCGCCAGAATCTCCCTGATGTCCTCCAGCAGGTCCTCCGGGAAGGGATGTGACCCATCCCCCAACGAGAGCGACTCCTGGAGCTTGTCCCCCCACGGCGAAGTGAGGACACAGATTTTGGCCCCCAGCGCTGCTGCTTTGGACAGCGGCCGGGCCCACGAAGCCAACCGTCCCAAGGAGGGCTTTCCTCCACCGTCTCTTAAGGGACGCTGCTTGAACGCCATCTGGAGGTACATGACCTTGTCGGAGATATTGGGGTCGTGGGTGATCGGCAGGATGGTAGGCCGATCCGAAATTTCGATCTGGGTCACGCGGGCCTACATTCAATGGGCGAGTGCACTCCACCACTCCCTCATCAAGTTCGATGAGCGCCGCCTGGGCCAGGTGGTTGTGAAGTCCACGGCATTGTCAACGGACCTTCCTCTCCACCATTGGCATGACCTGCGTTGCAACCACGGGTCGCACCCCAGGGGAGAAAAGCTCAACTCCAGTGACCTCAGCCGGTACCCGGAACAGATGATGCACGGTCTAGCAGCGGCCATCCTTTGCCGAGCGGGACCCGTCCTGGAGGCGCTGAGGCCGGGTGGCATGGCGCCCCAGGCTAACCCCACGACCCCCCCGAGGCGTCCAAGGGAACCTTCTCCCAGCACGCCGGGGGACAACAAGCGCCAGTCCCGGAGGCTGAAGGCGGGCCAACAAGCGTTGGCAGGTCTGACTTTGGGATCACTTCCGGTCTCGGCCTCGGACACTCCAGAGGCTGGGACATCGACACAGAGGACTGGCGAGGTGGAGGAACTTGGGGGGGGAACTCTTCCCCTCGGGCTCTTGCTGCACTCCATCGCATCGGGTGCTCCAGGAAAGAGGAGCCAACCTGCTGGACCGTCAGCTGACCTAACCCCTTGTAGGCCAGCGAGGTCAGGTACATCTGACGGAGCATAAGCACGCTGTCATTGTCCGTGTCCTCCATAACCCGGGGCTCCAAGTCCTCCAAGCCCCACAAGGTCTGCTCCGCTCTGCCCCTCACCGGCGGCGGGCCACCCGGTTTGGGGAACCACCTGAGGATGCTCCACGTCCTGCAGTTGGGGCCCCCTCCCACCAATGCGACCTTGCCCGCCATGGCCATGGAGCACATCGTGGAGTGGGGCTCCTCGCCCAGCATGTCATGGCCCAGGTCTCCGCCCTTTCTCCTGATATCCACCGCCCAAATGTACTCCGAGAAGGTCGGGTTGTAGGCATGGAGGTAGGCATCCAGGGCCCCCGCATCATCCTTCCCAGCGTACAGCAGGATGAGGGACGGCTTTGAAGATCCCGGCACTGGCCTCGGCGTCCACCCCAGTCTGAGCCTCAGTCTTTCCGGGATGTGCTGCATCCATGGGAAGGTGGGGTTTGCCCCCCCTAGGGATTCCGTGTGACCTTTGTCTGATCCCCCCGTCATCTGTCCCCGGGCTTGATGCTTGCCCTGGCGGTTCTTCCCGCTCTTGGAGTGCCCCTTGCACCTCTGGGTCTCTCTGGGGGGTCTTCCCGCTGTCTCGGTGGGTGCGGGGGAAAGGGATGCTTCCGCCCTTCTGGAGTGCCCTGGCTGGGACCGCTCCTCTTCGGTGGAGGGGCTTCCGGGGCCGGTGGCACCCTGAAAAAGTCCCCCCCCATCTGAGGCCGTCCTGGCCTCCCCCGCTCTGTCTGCCTTCCGCTGTGGCTCTGGTGGGGCTGGCTCTCCCCCCTCTCGCACTGGTGGCCTGTGATCCCAACTGAGACTGGGAAGCCACGGGGCCTATGGCACCCTGGTGAGGGCATGCCTGTGGCGCATGCTTTGATGGGGGGGCATCACACACCCACCCATCCTTCCTGACCGGGCAGTTGTGGGAACGGCCGCACGATCCCGAGCACTTGTTGTGGAGGTGATGATCTCTGCAGTACGCCATTTGGGATTCTTGAAAGCCCAGTGGTCCGGCCATGGAACTGAGGGGGAGTTGGGGGACTTCCCCTTGCCGCCCTTGCCCTTCGGCTTGGACCGGGTCGGCCCCGAGGGCCTGCCACACCTTAGGTGCCTTGCCCTTGTTCTTCCCCTTCTCAGGCGCCCTATTGAGGTGCTCATAGACCTCTCGTTGCCAGAAGAGGAAGTCGCCCCTGATGTTCTTGAGGGCATCGGAGAGGGTGGTGCCCTGGTGCACCAACTCGTGGATCTTCCTCCACGCATTGCGCTCTGCATGCAGCAAGGTGGTGTCACTCGGGGGAGGCCTTCTACCAGCGATGTCCTCCCCATAGAACCAATCATACCAATCGTCCAGCTCCGCCTTGGTGACCTTCAGGTTGCCAAACTGTGGCAGCGCCGCCGTGCACATCAGGAGCGTCGTCCTGAAAGTTTGGTGCAAACGCTCCAGCTGGCGCCGAGATGCGGGGTGGCTCCTCACCTCCTCTTCATCCTCCCTGTCCCAGCCGTCCACCGTGATCTTCTTATGGGTGGATGAAGGGCGTTCCCCCTCTTCCGGGAGCGCGCTCACGATGTGTTTTGCCGGGATGTAGCCCAGCTCACCCTTGGCAATCAAACGCCACTGCTTCTTGAGGTAGCCATCACTCCCTTGGAACTCCAACCTCGGCTTCGGGGTTCCATGAATGGCCACGTAAGCATCCTCCAGCTGGCGCCTGTCACACAGGACCTCCAGGGGCGCCTTCGTCGGGCCCGCCTGGCCCCCGGGTGATCCCCTGGGTTGCCCCCCCGGACCATGCTGGCCGCCACCCGGACTGCCTGAAGGAGGCGCATAGCCGTGAAGGCCGAGGTCTGGACATTGAACCCGTTCTCCCCGTCCCTGAATCCCAGGTCCCGGGGGCCATTCTCCCTCGCCGCCGCTGGGGTGTCCCAGCGATCCGCCAGGTCTTCCACCGTGACGTATCCCGATGCGCCCAAAGCTGCCTGGCCTGCCCAGGGATCTGCTTCCCAACCAGGATGGCCGCCAGAGGCTTGTGCAGCTTGGCCACGTCCTCCTTGAACTCGTCTGGGACCTCATCCGGGGGTTTGGCCGCCATGACCCCCGACCTTGGTGTGGGTGGGTTTTCCACAAAGTTGGGTTCAGAGAACCCAATATCCAGGCTTGAGCCAAAATGGCCGGGGCCATTATGGTCAAGCATTTCAAACACAGTTCATGTTTCCACATGCGTTTCAACATTAACAAAGTGTATGCAAGCTAACCAAACGGCACCACACACGGGCACGCGATAACTCTTTCATCCGAGCAGTGTGTTGGTGCCAGGGACTCATCTTCCCCTGTCAGATGACCAAAGCTGGGTGGGCCTCATGGGCCACCCAACTCACAATTCTCAAAAACTGAAGAACGGGTGTGCAGACTGATAGCGCCATTTCCGAAGGACAGTCTGGCACACCCGCCATTTCCGAAGGATGCCAGTCTGTGCTGAGGGCCCTGGCCATGGCCCCTCTCCGGGCCCCCCATCCCCTTGGTCGCCAGGGCCGGGGGCACCTAGGCTAGGGCCACCACCTCGGTCTCCGACTGGGTGTCCACCGAGTCATCCGTTTCGGAGCCTGAGTCCGCTGAGGAGTCCGAGTCCTCCTGCAGCGTGGGGACCTCTGCCGGCTCCAGTGCCCAGTCCGCCGGGAACCCATGCCGCTTGAAGCAGCGTTCGCACTTGCCATAGGCCTCCTGCTCCGTCATGTAGTCCAGCACCGAGAGCTCCTGGACCTTAGAGGCCGCTGGCCGCCAGCCACATCCCACGGCCGTGCCCTCCACATTCAGCAGGTGGATTCTGGACTGGCCGGCGTTGCCCGTGTGTTTGACCGCCGCCACCACGCTGGAAACAGGTCCTTGGCCTTCACTGGTGTGTCCCCAGGTTCGTGTTCCACCACTGACCATGATCGAGCCGATGGTGCGCTCCCTGAGGGTACCGAAGGGGATGCTTCCCCTTCCCTTTCAATTTGGTCCTCGCGGCCCGCCGGACCTGCGTCCGTGACGTCCACTGCTGGTGGCGGGAGCGGGTCCGCCCAGTCCGGGTGATTCAAGTCCTCTCTGCGTTCCCTGCCTGGCCCGAGGTTCAGGTTGGGGACCTTCTGCGCTACCTGGCCCCAGATCTCCACAACCACGTTGCGCTTCTCCCGCACGTAGACATCTGCCGTGCTCTCCGTGAGCCAGTTGCCCAGGTACATGCGGCGCTCCCGGGGGATCCCCATCTGGAAGGCGCAGTCCGGGATGAACACCCAGAACAAGTGCCACGACAGCGGCTTCACCAACCCCGGGGTGACACCCCGGCGGAGAATAGCATCTTTGAGCCATCTCAGAGCCCAAGGGGGGGGAGCAGCCCAGCTGCATGATCAGGTCCTGGGAGTAGCCCAGACGGTCGTACAGGGCCCCCGCCGCCTCCTGCGGGACCGGCTCCACCCAGTCATGGACCACGTTGCACCGCCAGTTGACCTTGATCTCCACCATGGAGGACTTACTCAGGCCTGCCACCAGTTTGGTGTACACCGAGTCAAAAGCCCTCAACGATGACAGCGGGAGCGTGATGCGCTCGTCACAGACCGCCCTGAAACGCAGGGCCTCCTTGCTGTCGTGGACAGGGGCCACTGGGAGCTCCATCACCGGCAACGGGCAATTGACGATGAAGTTCTTGGCTGCCAGAAACGTCCCCATCTCCTTAAAGATGTAGCTCCATTCCGCCTTCGTGCGCGGCTTGGGGATTCCCAGGCTCTCCAGGAAGGGGACCGCCTCCTTCCGCATCTGGAGGATGTTCCCCATCCACTTATCCGAAGTCGAGCCCTCCGCATTGCGGCCCCGTCGCTGCGTCTTCACGACCAGTGGGAATGTGGTCCACGCCGAGTAGATGTACTTGAAGGTGAATCGGTGGGCGTACACCCCTGTCAAGCTCGGCAGGTCCCACGTGCGAGTCTGCCTTGTCCAAAACACGCCATCGCCCTTAGCCCAGAAGATCCCCACCACCTGCTCCGGCGCCGGGCGCTCACCCCGGTTCACCTGCGCTCGGATCTCCAAGGCCGAGTAGATGATCGGGTCGATGTGGTCCCGCTCACACGTGAGTGGGTGGGTCCTGCGCTCCAGGAGCTCCTCCGGCGAGAGCTTGAATTGCTGGTCCGCGCCCTTGGGGATTTCGCCGCTGGAATGCTTCTTCCAGATTCCCCCAAGACTCTTTGAAGCACCACTCAGGTGCTACTGAGGCCTTATTCGCAAAACGGTGCCTCCTTTTTTTGCCGCATAAGGGTTAGTGCCAAAATGGGAGGATTGCCCAGTTCCACTGGGAAGCTCCCCTCAGCAGCTGATGGGAGTAGGATTGATGCCACTCCCACAGCGAGGGAGAAATCCTCCCACCTCACCGGATGCCCTCCCGGCATCATGGGTGAGGAAGGAAAGTAGCGAAGATCAGTGTGATCAATTCGCTCTCGACTGAGGGGAAGACCCGGTTCTCAGTCGGGAATTGCGGGTCCGGATGAGTGAGCTCATCCGCCCACGTGTTGAAGTCGCGTTTCACATGCGACGGCCCCAACATGACCTGCTGGTCATGCAGCGTGAGCACAATTTCCATGAGGATGGCCGCATTGGGCATCCTACGAGTGGAATCGTTAAGAAGGGAGAAAACATTTCCCTGGTTATCACTAGCCACCAGGATCCTAGTGTGAGAAGCCGAGCCGGCTGCACAAAGCAGAACGGCCCTCACCAAAAGGAGGAGGCCGAAGAGCTCCAAGGCCGCTATCGCCCGCTGCGGGTCCCCAGTAGTGAAGGCCCACGGCTCGCCCTCCGGTGTGATTCTGTGTTGGAACCACTTAACTCGGGACTTGTCGGGGTTGGGCACGTCCGAGCACCAACCACCCACCCATGCATGGTCCGCCTGTCTGCCAGCTCCCGCATCAGATGCCCCCGTCCATGGGAGTGTGGGAGCAAATGGGGATGCCAGTGGGAACCTCTGGTTGAAGAGTCTCCCCAAAAGTATGGCCAGAGCACGAACCAGCTTCGGTGGCCTGCCCGAAGTGGTGCAGGCCTTCTTCCAGCTCCAAAAGGGCTGGAGGAAAGGTTTCGTCAATGGGCACGCCGAAGTAGCCCATTGAATACGGCCTAGGGCTTGTTCCACCTCCTTGCTGGTGAAGATGTCCCCCTGGGCCAGCCGTTTAAGAGTGGCCAGGATTATGACGTGTTTGACTGGAGCCAGCAGTACACAGGGCGTGATTGGGTCCACCACAAAACCCAACCAGGTATTGATCGGGGAGAGCGCCGTCTTCTTCCAGGAAAGCGGGACTCCCAGCGCCAGCAGTGTAGCCAAGATGGCTGTGGCGTCCCAGTCCGCCCGGCTGCATCTGAGGACCCAGCAGTAGTCGTCCACAAAGACTAAGTGCCAGTCCACATGGGGGAAGATGTAGTACAAGAGCCTGAGCACCAGGGATGCCTTTCTTCCCCAGTACAGCTGTGCCGAGGCCATGCCGTACGTGCCCACTCTGTTGACCCACCACCGGTTTTGGATGCAGGCCACCTGGTATTTCCAGTCTTTAGGGAGCACTTTAATACGCCTGTGAGCCTTGGTGACATCTGCCTTGAGGATGATGAAGGTTTCCCCCTGTGTCGGCAGCTGCCATCTCAGGGGTTCCCCCCCGCTCCCCCCAGGGCATTCCGTGCCCGGGGGGGTTGGGGGGAAGGGGGCCCTCCTATCAGGGCCCTCGGCACCTGGGATTGGTCCCTTTCCTGAGGGTGTCGATCCCAGAGAGACGTCCATGCCGCCGGAGGTATCCATAATCCCCCTGCCCCGATCAGGCCCCTCAGCCCTGCGGGGCAGGCTGGTGCTGCGGGGGTCCCTCTCAGGGCCCTCGGCACCTGGGGACTGCCCCTGCACCGGCTGGTGAACATCCCGAGGTCTCTCCTCAGTGTCCGGGAGCGTGGCCCAAAGTAGATGGGGATGGTCCGTCGCTGTCCTGAGGCAGTGGATGGCGTGGAGGCAGTCTCCGACCATCGGTGCAGTGGTCTTCTCCCCTGTGTGAGCCTGGATGTGTGCGTTTGCTCCCCCTTTGGAGCCATCGTAAATCGTCCTGATCTTGTCCGACTCATCAATCCCTGCAAGGGGGCCCGGGCAAAGTTCCTCCGGTTTGCAGCGGCACCTCTCCGCCGCCTCGGAGCGAGTGAAGGGCCCGTCCACCATGTCCAAGGCTCGTTCCTCGTAAAAGGTTGATTCGATTTCCTTGGCAAAGAGTTCAGCCGTTGGGTAGTTATCATGAGCCACTGGCGGGGGGGGATCTTCCCCAGCCAGGCTTCTCCCTTAAGCTCCTCCTTAGTGGGCCAAACTCCCGGGGAGGTCAAGGTAGGGTCCGAGACTCCCAAGGGGACCCCCTCTTTCAGTGTCAGGGGGAACTCCCAATCAGGGTCACCTGAAAGGGATGCCAAGTGCGACACTAAGTCCAGGAGGAAGGGTTGTCCTGGGCATCGTTCATGGAGGTGCCTCGGTCCTAGGATAGCCCGCAGCTCCTCGAGGTCGGCTTCCTGGAAGGGGTGTGTGGTGGCACCTGATGCCAGGGACATCCGGACCTTATCAATCCAGGGCCTGGTAAGGGTCATGATCAGGGCGCCCAAAGTAGCCAAAGGGGAAACTCTCCGAAAAGGGGGGTTGAGCCTCCCCGGGGAAGGTTTCCCCCCCCCATCTCTCAGGGGGCGTGAACGGAAACCCAATTGGACAATCGCAACTCGGTCAGTGAGGCGTGGGACCCGGAAAGCGGGCAGACATTCGGGGCGGTCCAGGACCTGGTCCCCATGTTCTTCCTTTTCCAGTTGTTCCGCATCTCCGGCCATCGGGGGCATGGGAGATGGGAAGTCTGGACTCATAGTTCCACGAGGGCTTACGGTGTCAGCCTCATGGTGGATGTGCCCGTGCTGGCGGGGCTTCGGGGCATTCTTGCCTCCGGGCTCTGGGCCCTGGTGTGACGAGGAGGGACCGCCTCCCTGATTGGGTCCCCGTTTTCCCCGGGGAGAAGGGCCCCCAGGGGGGTCCGACCCCCTTCCCTTAGGTGGTTCCTTAGGGTTTCCCGGGAATTGTGAGGGGATCCGGATGTGCCCCGGCGCTGCGAGTGACACAGCGATGGCTTTGGCCAGGCCTGCCATCATATCCCAGGGGTATCTGCTGAGAGTCGAGGACTCGCTGGTGCCCACATGTGACTGATGTGTGCACCGCATTTGATCCCAGTCCTGGATTGGGAGATCCGTGGCAAGTGTGGTGGCCTTCTTGACCAGCTGGCCCAGGCGGCACTGGTCGAAGGAGATTGCTGTCAGGGAGTTTTCCTCCATCCAAAGCTGCCCCTCCTCCGTGATCCAGAAGGATGAGCATTCCTTGGCTTTGGGCAGCGAGCTGCTCACCACTGGGTCCTCCGGGTGCTCCAAGAAGGATTTTGGCCCTGGCAGAGAGACCGCCGATCTTGAGGCCCTTGCCAGGCTGGTGATGTACATCTGCCTCAAAATGAGCTGAGTCTGGGCGGCCTGGTCCAGGTGTGGGAGGCCCCAAAGTGTCTCTCGAGTGCGTCCTCGCACCGGGGTGGGGGCCCCCGGTTTTGGTATGTGGCGCAGGATGGACCATGTCCTGCAGTTGGGTCCTCCCCCAATGAAGACCACTCGGCCCTGCTTTGCTGCCGTGCAGAGCGCTCCATACAGCTCGGGTTGGAGCATGTCGTGGTTCCCTTTTGGTCCCGATCGTAGGATGTCTACTGCCACCACCATGCTGGAGAGGTGCGGGTAGTTGGCATGAAGACAGCTGTCTAAGGAAGTTGGGTCTTCCTTGCCTGCATAGAGCAGGACAATGATGGGCCCACTGGATGGAACTTTGGGCGATGTGCCCTGTGTCCATCTCAGCCGCTGTGCCAGGCGCTCCGGGATGTTCTCCATCCACGGGAAGGTGTCCCCTCCCGGTGACAGCTCCGTGGGACTTGTCAGGGGGGTAGCTGAAAGGCGTTGGCCCCCTTCATTCAGCCCAACAGAACTCTTATGAAAAACCACCGGGTCCTGCTTGATGATGTTGGGCGCCGGAAGTGGGATCGGCTGCCTCCTGGGCGTGTTCCTCGGCGTTGCGGTGTGCTGCCAGTTGTCCGGCACTCGGGCCTGCTGGGCGCGGCCCCCCGTGTCAGGGCCCTTGGCACCTGCGGGGACCCGTCCCGCCCCTGCCATCTCAGGGCCCTCGGCACCTGTGGCACGGGGCTGCGGCGTTGCCGTTGTGTCAGCTGTGTGGTTGTTCTGACCCCAGCTGGGGTGTTGTGCACGCTGGTTCTGTCGTCCCCATCCTTGTTCCGCCGAGGAGGGCCGCCACCTGGCCTGTCCCCCCCCTGTGTCAGGGCCCTCGGCACCTGCAGGAGGGGGCTCATGTGCCTGCTTGGGGCGTTTTCGCCCCCTCTCGCCCCCCCGGGCCCTATCAGGGCCCTCGGCACCTGAGGCCTCCCGGGGGGTCGGGGTCCGAGCCCCTAGTCAACCCGGGCAGTCCTGCGGGAGGTGGTCTCCCAGGCAGATGCGGCCCGTCGCCAGGATGAGGTTGCACTTGTGCGTGCGTCCGCAGTTGCCCGGGCAGCGCCCGCGCATCCAGTTGTTACAGAACTGGTTCCCTTTCGGATCGGTGGCCGCCTGCTTGTTACTGCCCCTGGAGGCCTGATTGTTCGGCTGGGGGGGCTTACCTTTCCCTTTGCTCCCAGGCTTGCCCCTGGACTTCCCCTTGCCCCTGGACTTGTTCTTGCCCTTCTGGGGTGGTGCGTAGTCCATGGATGTCCTGGTCTGTGGGCGGCCCCTGGAGAAGGTCCTGATCTTCTCATAGACCTCACGTGTCCAAAACAATGTGTCCTGCCTTACCGACAGCATGGCCGCCTTGAGGGTGCTGCCCTCATGCATCTGCTCGTGAATCTTCCGCCATGCATTGCGTTCGGCAATTGCCAGGACGTGGTCCTCGGGAGGGGGAAAACGGCCCCCGATGTCCTCCCCATAGAACCACTCGTACCAGCTCTCCAGGTCCTCTCGGGTGATGTCGAACTGGCCGAACTGTGGAAACGATAGGACGCACATGAGGAGGGTGTTCCGGAACACCGCGTGCATCCTCTCGAGCTGGTGGCGAGTTTTCGGCTCGCCCCGCTCTTCCACCTCGTCCTCCCGGTCCCAGCCATCGACCGTGGTCTTCTTGGCGGTCTTCCATGGCCGTTCTCCTGGTTCCGGGAGTGCGCTTACCAGGTATTTCATGGGGATGAAGCCGATCTCGCCTCCAGCGCAGAGCTTGAACTGGCGCTTCATCAGCTGGTCGCTTCCTTGCAGGGCCAACTTGGGTTTGGTGAGTTTGGTCTTCTCCTCCCAAACCCTCTCCAGCTGTCCCCGTTCGCACGAGACCGTGAGATTCGGGGCAGTGTCCCCGGGCGTGTGCGGCCCGGGTCCCGATGTTGCATGTGCCCCCACTCCCATGGATCGTTGAGCCGCGTGAACCACCTGGAACATACGGGCCGCGATCAGCCGGGAGGTCACGTCCGTGTAGCGGTTGTTGTTGGGGGCGAAGCCCAACTCCCTCGGCGCCGTCTCCCTTGCCCGGTCGGGCGAGTCCCACCGGGTCGCGAGGTCCTCCATCGAGACAAAGCCCTCATCAGACAGCGTCGCTTGGATGAACCACGGGATGCCCTTGAGGACCATGAGGTTCCTGGCGGTCTTGTGGAGTTTAGCCACTGCGTCCGTGTACGCATCGGGAACCTCCTGTGGTGGTGCCACCAACTCATCCGGCGTCGCCGCCATGGTGTGGGTGGGCGGGGTTTCAGATTCCAAGACAGAAGGGAAGTGCCCACTTGAGCCAAAATGGTGGCCCAAGTGGACACTTACAAAGAGTCAAGACAAGCGACCACCTGCGGTTAACACTTTAGCCCAGACTCTTTGAAGCACCACTCAGGTGCTACTGAGGCCTTATTCGCAAAACGGTGCCTCCTTTTTTGCCGCATAAGGGTTAGTGCCAAAATGGGAGGATTGCCCAGTTCCACTGGGAAGCTCCCCTCAGCAGCTGATGGGAGTAGGATTGATGCCACTCCCAACGGACGGATCGCATCAGCTGCCAATACCAACGGACGAGCTGGTCGTTGGGGGGGTCCTCCTTCCCCGTATGCCGTGGGGTCCCGCTGCCGCATCTCAGGGCCCTCGGCACCTGTGCGTGCAACTGCCCTGCTGCGGACCCTGGGGGGTGCCTGGGAGAGCGTCTCAGGGCCCTCGGCACCTGCGCCCTCCCCCTGCCGCCTTGCCTGGAGGCACGGGGGGAAGAGTGTCAGGGCCCTCGGCACCTGCTCTATCCCCCCTCACTCAATTTCCGGGAGGACGATCGCCTCCTTGTCGGACTGAGTGTCCACGCTCTCGTCAGTGTCCGAGGAGAGGGAGATGGAGGCCTCGGAGTCCTGTGCTGCATAGGGCTCCACGGCCATCCACGTGTTCGGGAAGGTGAAGTGCCGGAAACATCTGGTGCATCCTAGGTACATCTCCGGTTCAGCATGGAAGTCCTGCTCCGCCAGCTCCGAGATCTTGGGCGGCCCCGGCCTCCAGCCACACCCCACTGTGACGCCATCCGTGTCCAGTAGGTGCATGCTGTAGGCTTTGGTGGGACCCTTTCGGGCCGTGGTGGCAATCACCGTCAGTGGACCCCGAGGCGGAGGCACCTCATCTGCAGCCACCTTGGTGATGGCCGGCTTGTCGGCGGGGATCACATCCCAGCTGGCATGTGAGGGCGGTGTGTCCGGGACTTCCTTGAACAAGGCCTTTGGTGAGGCAGGGCACTCCACCTTGTCCGCCCAGTCCTCATGTCCGAGGTCGACTCGGACCGCCCTTCCTGCCTCGAGTTGCATGGACGGGAGCTTCTGGAGAACCTGGTCCCAGATGGAGCACACCACGTGTCGCTTCTCCCGGGTGTAAACATCCGCCGTGGATTCCTTGAACCAGTTCCCCAGGTACTGGCGTTGGTCCCTCGGTATGTGAGCCTGGAATGCACAATCCGGCATGAAGACCCGGAAGGAGTACCACGATAGTTCCGCCACATCCTTGGCTGGCGCGCCCTGCTTCCCCAAGGCGTCTTTGAGCCACCTCAGGGACCTGTCTGGGGTGCCTGGGCGGGGGATGAAACCCGTCCTGTCCTTATTGATCGTGGGGATCAGGTAGTCCATCTCGCGAAACTCCTCCGAGGCCCTGAATCTCTTCCACCACTTTTCCAAGGGGATCCACCATCTGGCTCCCGAGAAAGAGAATAATGGGGCGATGAGCGGGACCGGGTTCCGTTTGATGGCCACTGCCGACGTGGTCTTTGTCTGCCAGGCGAGCAGCTCCAGGGTGTTGCTCGTGGACCTGACCGTCTGCGGCGAGGTGTGCTGCACGTCGTTGAAGCGCGCACTGCAGGCTAGGTTGAACCTGGCCATCGCCATAATGTACCTGTCTACTGCTTTGGTCAATTCCGGGACCCGGTTCTCCGAGGGGCCCCCTTCCGCCCCTTGTTCCAGGGCCCAAACAATCGCCCGGGTCGGAACCACCGCTTTACGCTGTGGCTTGACCTGGGTGTCCACCAATGTCTCTTGGATGGCTTTTCGCTTTGCCAGGAGCTGTTTGTGTTCGTCAACGTTGAGCATGCCGAGTTTAATGGAGAGCCACTTTAAAGTGCCCCACCACTTCTGGAGCTTCGCCGGGGTGACCTCCAGCGTGACCGCCTGGTTCATGAGGTGCCGTACGTCCCCGGCCGTCCAGGGGAGGTTCTGGAAGCCGATCTTGCGCATGCCCTCATAGGCCAAGCAATGTGCTCGGATGGTCCGGAAACGGGCATCTCCGAACAGGTGGCCGAACTCCTCCAGCTCCTTGGCCCCCATCACCTGGTGCATGTAGGGGATCTGGTGGCGGAAGGGAATGAAGTAGCCCAGGAGGCGTTCCAGCCACCTGGCCCTCAAGTGCTGTTCCAACGCTCGTTGGGATGTCGGCAGTTGGGTTTTGATCTTCCCTGGTTTCCAATGCCGCCACTTGTTGGCCACTGCCAGGACATCCGGGGCCTCAATCGATCCGGAGAGGATCCACTCCTCACGGTCCCGGATGGCCTGTTCCATTTCCAGTGGAGAATAGGTGTACGATTGTCTAGCGCCTGCCGCACGAAACAGAAGTTGCTGCAGGGTCTTAGTAGCGAGCTCCAAATCCGCCTCCTCCAGCGGTTGTGGTTGGGAGCCGAGTATCCTTGCGAGGATCAAGTTGTAGGTGTCCGAGGCCACCAGGACATGGTTATCGTCGGGTGCCATCCCCACGATTCGTGTCCACGGTCGCGGGTCGAAGACCACCGCATCCGGGTTGGCAACCTGGTCCTTTTTGACCCATTCCAGGCAGCACGCCACGAGGATTTCCCCGTCCGACTGCACTGGTGCAAATCCAAGGTCATGCAAAATCAACTGGACCGCGGTTGGGACCCCTAGGAAGGGAGGCGGGGCCTCCACATCATCATGATCCACTCGAGCCCGGAGCCAAATCTCAAGGCGCCAACCCCAACCCAAACAACAGGGGGGGGCCCCAAAACCCCGGAAAGCCAAACCCGAAAACGGGGGGGGGGGACCCGGGGAGCCTCCACGGAAAGGGAAAAACCAAACGAGGGGGGGAGCCCAGGCGCACTCCGGACCAGCCCAAGCGCGCCCATTTTTCTCGCCTGGTACAGGTCAAGGCCTGTGCTGTGCCCGGGGGGGATATCAGCGCCATCGGCAGCTGTCCTCCCCCGGGGTGCCCTGCGAGTCCGTTCCGGATGGCCGCAGTGCTGCATGATCACACGGCCCCCTTGGCAATGTCGTCAATGCGCTTGAGCGCCGCCGCCTCCGGGTTCCGGAGAATCAGCTCCCAGATGGCATCTGAAACATGGCCGGTCTGGGTGACGTGGCTGAACCTAAACCGTGGGACTTTCTGGTCCACCACGGAGACATCCCGCAGCGGGGCAGACGGCTCTACCCGGCGGTAGAACTCCAGCCGTTCCTTGACCCAGCGGTTGTACAGTCCATCGGGCGGCTCGTCCAGCACCAGCTGAAGGATGGCCTTGCCGGCCCGGATCTGGAGGAGGCGAGTGCCCCCTCCCCCGGCGCGCCAGTACCCCTTGCAGTACTTGCACATATAGCCCCCCCGGGTCTCCCCCTTCGTCTTGGGGATGAGCTCCCATGGGGTGACTGAGCTCAGAACCAGGCCGCACTCCATGTGCGCCCAGAAGACGTGCTTCGTCTCTGCCGAGAAGTTCTTCTTCTTGTAATCCTTGCCCACCACGCCGTGGACGTTGTCCGATGTGATGGGGGGGTAGACGATCCCCTCATCGCCCTCTCCTCCCCTGGGGCGGATGTCAGGGCCATCGGCACCTGTCCGGCACCCGGGGGCGGAGGGGTCCAGGCCCATCAGCTTGATCATGTCGTTGGTGTAGCCGAGCTTGCGGTAGATGGAGGGGGCCACTGAGTCGGGGACTGCGCCGACCCACCACTGCTTCGTGTTGCAGCGCCAGTTGACTTTCACCTCCGCCAGGGCCCCCGGGCCTCCAATGCGGTCCATGAGGGCCTGGTACACCTCTGGGAACTGCTGGAGACTCTCCACCGGGACAGATATGCGCTCATCACATACCGCCCGGAGGATCATCTGTTCCTTGGAGTCCGCCACGTCCTGGACCGGGAGCTGCATTACCTCCGCCGGGGTGTCCGTGAGGAAGGCCCGGGCCGCAAGGACCTTGCCCATGGCCCGGTAGACCAGGCGCCACTCCGGTCCTGTCTGCGGAAGCGGAAGGCCCTCCTCCTTCAGGAAGCACCGAGCATCTTCCTTCAGGGTCTCCCAGCCTTCCAGGCGGATCTGATTCTGGGCCTTGTTCTTCGGGCCCCGCTGTCTAGGGCCCTGAAGCAATGGCAGAGACTCCCAGACTCCCCAGAGCTGGCGCAGAGTGAAGCTGTGACCAAACATCCCCAGCAAGCCTGGGAGTGTCCAGGACGAGATCTGGCGCGCCCAGTGGAAGTCCTCCTCCGGATCGTGGGGGGCCGCCCAGAAGATGGATCGCAGGTCCTCGGGGTATGGTCGGTCCCCCGCCTTGGCCTGCTGGTTCAGCTCCTCAACGGAGTACCTGGCCCATGAGAGTCCACCCGCCTGGTGGTTCCTGGGATGCGTACCCTTTTCCAGCGCCTCCGGATTCACTTTGGTGAGGTTGTTGGCCCAGTCCGGGACGTGTACGGGCCCCGGTCGTCGGACCCAGCGGCCCGCAAAGATGCGGACCTCTCCGACACGCTTGCTCATCATCCAGCGCAGGACCGCGAGCTGCACCTCCGGGTCCTGGGTGTCCAGGCCCCCCGGGGTGGCGGACGGCTTGTCAGGGCCCTCGGCACCTGAGCTCGTCGCACCAGAGCCCGAAGCTGGGGGGATGGTGGGCTGCCTGTCAGGGCCCTCGGCACCTGGGCGCGCCGCACCAGAGCCCCCCGCCTTTGGAATGGGGATCCCCGCCAGATCCGGCAGATCTGCCAGGAGGGCCGCCGGAAAGGGGTTCCTACCCAGCGAGATGACCGCCTTGGCTTCGAGGTAAGAGTCCGTGAGGGACGTGAGGTCGTCCATGCTGAAATCCCTCCATGCCGTGGTCGGCTCAAAGACCCCTGTCTCAATGGCAACTCGGACCTCGCTAGGCCACGCACTGAATGGAGGCTTGATGGGCTCGAGCATTCTGGTCTCGAGGGCGCCCTTCGCTTGTCTGGCCTGGTGCTTTGCCTTCGCCTCTTCCGCAGTGGTCTGGGCCTGGAGGAGCTCCGGTGTGGGCCTCCCCCAGTCCGCGCCCAGCTTATCCAGCAGTTTCTCGCGGAAGAGGTCCAAGTCCAAATTCTTGAGGAGTTGGCCCCCATCGCCTCCTCCATCGATGGCCCCTCCTTGAAGCTCGTGGAGGACCGCCGCGGATCGCTCCACCGCTGCCACCTGGTCTGCCTTCTTGGCCTCTTCCTGGGCGATGGTGGTGGCGTTGAGCCGGGTCTGGATTTTGAAGGCCTTCACTGCCGACGGGTGGAAGGCCCTGCACTCCTGGCCCTCTTCCTTGTCGCCCGGCAACGGGGGCCTTTCCCCCATTGGGGCCGTCAGGAAATCCTCGTCCAGCTCCATGGGGCAGTTCCTGATCACCGCCCGGACCGAGGAGGGGACAAAATCCGAGAAGCTGGCCTGGTCCAGGTTCTCGCATGCCATCGGGTCGGTGGCCAGCTCGCTGACATCCACCGAGGCGCTGAGCTTGAGGTCGCGGGCCCGGTCCGTATCAGGGCCATCGGCACCTGCGGACCGGGCCGCCGTCCAGACCGCATTGCCCTGGTCATCCACTGTCAGCTGCCAGTGCGTGCCCGCCATTTCCAGGGTGGCCAAGTTGGACGCCGTGTCGATGGGCTCCGTCTTTTTGCCGCACCCCATACACTTCCTGGCGCCCTTCTTCACCCAGGGCATGGTGCAGCAGGGGCAGATCCAGGATGTGGGGGCGGTTCTCCAGGCCCCCATACCCCAGGCCAGCGCGCTTGCCAACCTTCTGTCCCGGGGTGCTGAGCAGGGCCTCATGCTCATACTTCATCTTGGCGATGTAGAACGCCTCCACCACGCGCTCCAGACCCCCCTGCTTGAGTTGGGGGCCCTCAAAGCCTCTCAGGAGCCGCTGGACATCCTTGGCCTGCAGTCGGCGGAGCCTGGTGGCCGTGGTCACATCAAAACACGGGAAGTCGCCCGCCATCTGGTCCGCACTGAATTGGTAAAGGCCCTCAGAGACTTTGAGGGCCTTGGTGAAGACGCTTCCCCCTGGCGGGGGGGCTGCGGGGTCCTCATCCCCCTCCGAGGACGCCTGCGCCCTGGCCTTTTCCATCAGGTCCTGGCGTCCCTGCCACTTGGTGTCGGACATCGGGGGGTCCACCTCATCTTCCGCCAGGGGTTCCTCCATCGGGGGCTCCTCCTCGTCTTCCGCCAGGAGTTCCTCCATGGGAACATCCGGCTCTGGAGGGTCGAGAAGCTCCAGGAACGCCCCTGGGGGGCGTGTCAGGGCCTTCGGCACCTGCGCCACCCCAGGGGAGGAGTCCGCCATCAGCTCGTCCTCGGCCTTACGCTTGGCTGGGATGAGTGGGGCTTGCTCCAGCTCGTCGGCGCTGGAGAAGAACCGTTCGTCCGGTGCCTGAGGGACCTCAGCCGCCAGGACGGTCCAACCTTCTTCCTCCTTTTTCACAAGGCTTGCCAGGTACTTTGCCATGGATGCCTTTGCCTTCGCCTTAGCCTCTGCAACCGCGGCACCAGCATAGGCGGGGGCGTACATGGCTTTGATAGGAGGGGAATGAGAAGTTTCAGATTCCAAGACAGAAGGGAAGTGCCCACTTGAGCCAAAATGGTGGCCCAAGTGGACACTTACAAAGAGTCAAGACAAGCGACCACCTGCGGTTAACACTTTAGCCCAACATCCGCAGCTCCCCTTCATGCCTCTTCATCACCCAGAGGAGCAGGGACAGCTTCCCCTCCTCCGTGTCCAGGTCCTGCGGTGGCATTGGCTGGTCCCCCCCGGGGCCAGTGGCACCCTTGGGGGGAGCCGGCGTCGCCAGATCGGGCATCTCCTCCAGCAACGCCTCCTGGTTCCACGGGTTCTGTGCCTCTCTGAGCCTCCGGATGTAGGGGACGTACTTCTGGGATGTCCTCGGGGTCATCCAGCTCCAGGGGGCAGAACAGCCCCCTCTCCAGAGCCTGTCTGAGGTCATCTGGCCATGCCGACACCTCCAAGGGCTGGAGGGTGTGGTTAAGCATCCATGCCTGGTTGGTGTCCTGGGTGCGCTTGTTCGCCTCCTGCGCCTCCTGAATGGAGCCCATCGCATCAGCCAGTGCCTGGCTGGCGTCGACACCCTTACCCTCCAGGTACTGATCTCGTAGCTTGGCCTTGAACCGCTCCAGGTTGACCTTCCTGAGGGGCCGGTCCCTCGTTGGCCACCTCCTCTGCCGGCAGGGCCTGCATGCCCTCCTGGAGAGGCGCCAGGATTGCCATCTCATTGTCCAGCATGATCAGCTCCTTGTGCCGCTGCCTGCCGATGACTCCTCCGGGGTCGGTTCCCGGTACTCCCTCAAGGCCTTGTGCAGCTCTTCCTTCTTCCGAATCGCCTGATCCACCTGGGGGTGGTAAAGCTGGAAGCTCTGAGCCTCTGCCTCCTGCAAGGACCGCTGCACCTTGACCTTGACCTCCTGGCGCTCCCGGACCTTCAACGCCTCATCGTCCGCCTCCATGGACAGGATCTCCTGCCGGATATCCACCCGCCTGTTAAGCGGGACCGTTTTCGGAGGAGCTCTCCCCAGGATCGTGCCGTCCACCAGGTTGCGGTCTGCCTGCGCCCGGGTACCACCGGGGCCAGAGGCACCCAGGCTTCCCCCATCCCGCTGCTGGATCCAGGTCGGCTTGCCCTCCACAATGAGCAGGTTGTACGTGACGCCGTCCGCCTCGTAGGTCGCAGAGGGTGCCTGGAAGGGGACAAACTCCTTGCCCGGGCAGACCCAGCATTGATTGGCTGCCTCCGGCCATCCCGTGCCGCATGCCTTACACATGAATTTGTAGTCCGATTGGCCGGCATCGAGTCTGTGCATCCGCTGGGTGCCAATGCATGCCTTATTCCGCTGGAACTGTGAGGCCCAGACCTCCTCCTGCCGGATCTGGATCTTCATCGGAACATAGGCCTCCAGGATGCGGACCACCAAGTCCTCCGTGAGATTCTTACCGACAAACTTGTGGAACAGGGAGACCGCCTCCTCCACCGTGACGTCCCTCAACAACGTGGCCGCCGATGCCGGAAGGACCGGGAAGAGGTCTGGGAGGTCCACTAGCTTGAAATAGCCAGGACGGCCATCCACCGGTACCAGGGAGACCGGTTTGTTCACCGGGGTCGTGGTCTTCTGGGAGGCCGCCACGAAGCCCTTCAGCCTCTTCGTTGGTGGAGTAGCCCGCTCCGTGGTGACCGCATCGCTCATCTCCGTGTCCTCGTCCTCGGCGGGGCCAGGGGCACCCAGGCCGGGAGTCGGTGTGGAGAAGGCCACGCGGAGTCGCTCCAGTGCACTGGAGAGGTCGTTCATCACATCGGTGGCCGATGCCGACGGGGGCGCCTCGGGCTCATCCAACACCAGGCCGGCCGCCACAGCCGCCTCGCGTGTGCGGGCTTCCTGGGCCTCCTGGCTGGCCATTTCCACCTCCTCCGCGGTGAGTGCCTGGTCCTCAATCAACTCAAAGGACGTTGCCGAAGTTGCTGAGGAGGCCATTGCTGGTTCGGGGTTGTTTCGGAAGTGCTACCTTTCAAGTTTTTCCACAAAGTTGGGTTCAGAGAACCCAATATCCAGGCTTGAGCCAAAATGGCCGGGGCCATTATGGTCAAGCATTTCAAACACAGTTCATGTTTCCACATGCGTTTCAACATTAACAAAAAATGTCTCTCCACTTCGGGACAGAAGTGGAATTCCTACCCCAACTAAGCACCCCAATGGTAGATCCAAGCCCTTCAGGTCGCAACGTCTACCTCTCCCAAGGTGCAACCCAGCAAACGGTCACCTGATGGGAAACCCGGTCTTTGAGGAACGCAGGGCTGTTCCTGCGTTAGGGGTCACATGAACCAAAATGTGTTGAAACAAAAGAGCCTGTTTCAAAACCAGCGTCCAGATCGGTTCAGCTTCTTGAGTGTGTCTTTTAAAAACCCACCAAAATGAGTGAACATCTCCATCTCCCTGGAACATCTCCGCCTTGAACATCTCCTGTGGGTTTTCCTGTTGTAAACCCCGAGGTTCCAAGGTAGAGCCAAAAGCGCGCCTCTGACAGGCTGTCTCTGACACCAGCGTCAGTGTCTTGGCATTACCTCCGCGCGATCCCCCGCACCTTTACATGTGTCTCAAAATAGGAATCGGAACCCTCAAAACGGGTGGTGTCCATTTAATTCCCCTGTAAACCAACCCCAAAAAGGGCACCCCCCAAGAACAGACACGCCTGCATGGAACCTCGCAAAAGGATCCTACTGGAGAGATTCTATTCAAAATGATATTCGACGGTCCCACAAGGTGAATGTTGATCTGCCGGATAGTACCATCCAAGTATCCCGAAGCAACATGGCAATGCAAGTCGTGGCCTAGAAATATGGCCATGGGGCAAAAGCCAAATCGTACCCCCAGTGAACATCCCAATCCCCACTATAGACCAAAATGGGTGGTGCACCTACCCCAAAATGGCACCAACATGGTTTTGACCCACAGCCATATTGCAATCACTGGCCCTCATGGTGACCTTCACTGGAATGCAAGCGCAGGATGGGGATCGGGTTTGGGGTGCGGGAGCTGGAAAGGCAAAGACTTCGTCCAGCATGGCTGCGTGTCGAATTAGGGGGACCCCGCAAAATGTGGCGTTCCTTCGACGTTCCCTTTGAACCCAGAAAGGGTTCACACAAAACACGCACAACACACACACACACACACACACACGCAGAAATGAATCGGCACACATGCCTAAAGTCCAACACAGCAGGATGGCGCAGCACGGCGTGCGACTGTGCCGAATATGAAGAAACACAGACCAACTAGCCAACTGCCTGACAGACGAACCAACTAACTGGCCAGCAAACAAACTAAGTATATAGCTAACTATGCAATAGCTTGCTCCTACCATCATTATTACGTTGGATCTTGAAAGTACCCCCCAACCCAGCTCTAACTCTTTAGGCCCTTTACTCCCCTTGATCTGACGTCTAGGCCCGCAGCAAGTCGCTTCAAAGAGACCAGATGTCTCTGGATTGATGCCTTGGCAACCCAACGAGACACGACCGAGATGCTGCGCGCAAGTGGTAAAACTCTTCAACTACGGCCTCTCCCATGCTTCCCTGCCAAAACATAATGTTGACCTCAGATTTTTTAAAACCCCTTAATAGGAGGCATTCCTTCGAAAAGTGGTCTGAATCCCCACGAGCAGCGACTCCCCCTATCAATCAACCAGGGAAAGTAATCCGTGTCCACTACCAAAGCCGGTCTCCCGAGGTGAGATTCCTCTGAACCTGGTCCTTCGGGAGGCGCGCAAAGTGCTGCCCAAAACCCATGGGGAAAAACTCAGGCGGTTTGCTTGCCTGCTTATGGTTGGGTCCTCTCATGGATCATGGTGTAATTTTGGTTTAAGCGTACAACCCCATTCTAACAGGGCAGGCCCATAAAGTACACGCGTGGACAATTTCACCAACCAGAAAAATGGAACCCTGAACTCAGTTGCCCAAAGGACCTTGAACGAAAAGGTCAACCTTGACTATGAACCGTGGGAAATCCCAAAGATCAGAAGGTGGATTCGCTTTGAACAACTGAGTTAAAAACAACCAACATACCCTCCTGCCTGGGTGAATTACAATATATCACCAAGCTGAAATAAGGTGGTTGAGGGGCTATTCCCCACATAAACCACCATTTGGGGGTCGTTATAATTCACCCAGTAACATGGAACTCCCCAGAGGGCCCGGTGGCTCCCTTGAGGAAAAAGGGTCTTCCAGTACACCTCAGTCTTCAGATGCCCAGTGGATTTTCATGGGGAAAAAAAAGAATCGGCGCCCTTTTGTGGCTGGTTGAGTTTCAAGGAATCGGAACCCTTTCCGGAAGAAGGTAAAAAAAAGCGCCACCGGGCAAGAAAGCTTCCATCTCCCCGTGTTTTGACGGCGAAGTCGTGCGCCCGAAGCGCTCGCTTCACTGAAAAATCCGAGGGCGGCACCGTTGCAGTCCACCCAGCCGGTGGCGCCGTGCGAGGCGTTGATCACCAGCGCACCAATCTCAGAGAGGTCCGGTCAGGTCAGGTCCACTGGGGCCATTGTCTTGGTTGACTTTGGAAGGGGAGCAACAAAAATATTTTTAGCAGGTAAGTGGTTGGATTTCAACCACTAAACCACAACAAGCAAAGAAGAGTCCATTTTAGTCACAATCAAAACCCGGTACTAAAATGGTCGCAATCTCAGAACCATATAAGGAATTAAGAAGGCGGCCGCAGCTATTTATGGTTAGGATCGTTTTCATAAGCTTCATCTAGCTGCGTTTTGATTGTGGCTCATTTTGGGCGATGAATTTCTTCCATTTGCTTGTTCGCCCCCTGGAAAAGGTAAAAAAATGTCCACTGGTGATAGATTCCCTTTAAACCAGCAAGGGAAAATATTATGTTCTCCAAATTGGAAGATTCTTAATTTGGGACCCTCTGAGGAATGGAGAAGTTTTGCGGCGCAAAAGCTAGCTCGGTGGCATGTGGGCAAGATGTTTTGATTAGGGACCCGAACTGGTGGACATCAGAATTCGGTGGGGTTTTATGTCCAACCACTTTCCAGGGAGTTTACTAATACCATTTGAGTGACGTCCGCAGTTGCAATCTTCTTGGCAGTTCAACCAAAAACACACACACACACAAACACCAACCAAAATAATAATAATAATAATTAATCATCATCATTATTATTATTATTATTATTATTATTATTATTATTATTATTATTATTAATTTTATTATTATCATTATTATTATTATCATTATTATTATTATTATTATTATTATTATTATTATTATTATTATTATTATTATTATTATTATTATTATTATTCATTATTTATCATTATCATTATTAATATTATTATTATTATATTATTATTATTATTATTATTATTATTATTATTATTATTATTATTATTATTATTATTATTATTGTTATTATTATTATTTAAACACAACAAAACTCCAGGGAAATCACCCAGAAGAGACTTGTTAAAAAAAAAAAAAAAAAAAAAAAAAAAAAAAAACTCAAAGTGCAACTGCTTCGAGGGACTCAGGTCAACTGAACGGCGTTGCTTTTCCAAAAGGACATTTATGTTGAATTCATCCATCCAAGGCAGAATATAAGGAATTCTGCCGCGCCTTGCATTGTTTAAGCCCATACCTCTGTGAAACCAGCCCGCCAAACATGGCTGGCACGCCAACGCATGGGGTTTAAGTTAAACGACTCGGGGGGGTTGGAGACCCCACTTGACCGCCTTCCGATTTTGGCACCGCAACATGCATCAGGTAGACCCTCACGAAACACCCAACCAGGCAGACATGGTTGTAACACCGATTTCTGTTGGGCACTATAAACGCCTATGAGGCATCACGGAAGTAGAACCGCCCCAAACACGATTCGCCAAGGCGAATCGGTTTTGGGCGCTTGCGGCTGAGTCTGAGTGCCCCAGCGCCCTCAACGCCATAGATGGTCGTCTTGATGAGCAGGCCCACCTGGCAAAGCATGTCTGAAAATAGGAATCGGAGCCCATGGCGGAGTCAACCTTCGGTGTCCCTTCCTTTTTGTTCTGCCCACATAAGGCACCCCCAATAAAACAAAGCCATATGTGCCATGGAAACTTGCGAGCGGTCTCAAAATTACGCAGGTTCCCCCAAGAGAACATGAGAAGTTCTGGTGCCCTGGGGGAAGTTTGGTGAGAATGACCCATGCCATGAGTTTCCCAGAGACAGGAATCGTTGTGGTCAAACTTCTTTAGCCCGTGGCATGAGGTTGTCGCTATCAAACTGCCGAATTGTCACTTCATCGCCTACCACCATGACTTTTTGTTTGTCGCCCTACAAATGGTAGCATCTCTGCTTCCTGCAAAATGGCTACAATTCGTTTGCTCTCAAATGCCACAAGTTGCCAATTGGGAAAGCGACCTCAGTCCAAAGGTCAAAGCGCCAGATTCAGAAACTTCTTCAGGTTATACAACCCCGAATTCAGACTGCGCAAACCCACAATCTGGAGCGAATGTTGACCCCCGATTCGGGGTGGCATTGCCTTGAAAGTGATTTAGATTCCCTCTAAACTGCAAGGGCTCTCCTCAGATCCCCCGCTAAAGGTTAAGTTTTAGTTGGCTACATGCAAAACCCGACTAAACCCCAAAAAAAGCCAAGGAACCAAATGCCTGGGAACCACCAAGGAAACTGCGACCCCCCCTCTTAATCAAAACGCCACGTCAACACTCGGGTTTTCTCAACCCTGTGCCAAAAGTTCCCACTTCTTGCTGTTGAGTGGGAAACTCATATCCCGGAAGCTCAAGTCCAAAGATCCCAGCAAATGACCCGCTAAAATAGTGATCGTCCTTCTGGTTTCCCTGCGAAAGCGCTAAAAACAAGTTGCCGAGCCTCAAACAAAAGACACCCCCAAAGTGCAGCGAGCGATAACCTTCTGGCCGCACCCCCCAACGGATTGGCGCACCGGGCAAGGTTCGGGAACACAATTCTCGCTGACCACGGAGAGTGTGCCGTCATTGCCTCGGATGCCGAAGACCTGGTTGACAGGTGTTTTCCCCTTGGCTTCTTCTTGAAAGCCACAAACGCCCGGGGGTGCGTCAGAATCGAACATGGTGCTTTCCTGTGGTTCCCGCTTCTTGAGCCACCAAAAAATCGGAGGGGGGAGGGGGGGGACCGAGCCGCCAAAAACGAAAAGCACCATCTGAGTCAGAATCCAAACCGATCAGTACTAAAACGGTCTACCCGGAACCATGTCACGAAATGTCAGGAATTAAAGAGGCGGCGAAGGCATCTGCTCTACCTCGAAATGCGGAACCCAAGCCGGGTGGTCGGTACCCTTCAAACCAAAGCCAAAAAAGGTGGCCCTTCCCAACATGCGCGGCGAGGAAACCCTTTGGTTGCCCTTCAAAGCAAAAGGAGGTACCAATCTTTGGCTTCGATTCAAAACGGCTTCGATTCAAAACGACCCCCAAGCCGGGGGTTCCCCTCAAAGCAAGACACACACAACATCAGCGCCCACCAGCGCTGATGGATGAATCCACCTTTTCCCCCGAAACAAGTCGTCTGCTCCTCCAAATACCAACTGTTGGCTTGCAAAATCAGGGCACTCCCAAAATTGGGTTCCCTTCATTTCCCTTTGAAACCAACCAAAAGCCGTGATTCTTAAGCACGGCATCTGTGACTTTGCTCAGCGCTTAGTTTCTGTTGGCTTGCACGCGCGGCTGCCTCCTCTGGAGCCAGCGGCGCCCGAGGTGCTTGTTTCTTCCAAGGGAAGCTCGTCCCCCATGCCGCGAGCCCCAAAGAAATATCCGAAAATGAGCGCCACAAAGCCGTTGACAGTTCTACATGGTAGGCTTCCATACAGCCTTACCGGAATCCCACGAAACTAGGCAGATCCTACAACGGAAGGGCCAAAAAGTTACTAGTAGCTCACTCCTAGAATCATGACGAACTTGGTCTTAAAGTACCCAGAACCCCCTGAGCGAGAAAAAAAAAAAACAGGCCCTTAGCTCTTGGGGGTGGGCGCTGACCATAGACGATAAATAGGTTTCGACCGAGCCGAACCTCGGCTCCCCGGCAAGACAACTCCACTTCTCCACCCCAGCCGTAGCGCACATTGCCGCAGGCCTGGCGGGTTCCATTGCCGTACGAAACCCAATGCAAACATCACGCCTAGTGAGAACATGAATGAACTGAGTAACGGTTGTCCCCTTTTAGTGGGGATGACCACTTTTGGAGGAAACACCCTAGCCAAGATAGGCTCTTGAACCCCCATGTTTTGGGTGGGTCCCGTTTGGTTTCCCCTTAAAACTAGCCTTAAAACCCACGAAAACGGGGGTTCCTGCGCCAAAAACGTCTCACCCCTGCCGCGCCTGGATTCCAGTGCCCGCGTGAGCGATTCGCGCTGCTGGCCTCAAGGGCTTCAGCTCACTTGCCAGGTTTGGGGCTGGGTCACTTGCTCAAAACCCGGTAGCAAAATGGTCGTAGTCCCAGCACCATGTAAAGACTCAAGAAGGCGGATATCCGCAACTCTTTCTGGCTGGGACCGCTTACCAACTCACCCAGATCGCCTTCCATGGGACCCCTTCGAATCAAAATTTCGGCGGCGGCGCGGAAAAAAAACTACCGGCATGGCACCTGGGGCCCGTGGAGCCGAAGACGAATGCGCTTTGCCCTGGCTCCTTTTTCTTTTTGAGCGACACCAAATTTGGGTATCACTATTGGGACCTTGGGCCCCAGTTTCTCCAGTCATAGCCCTGGTTACCGCCTTAGCTGCTCCCTCAAGAAGGGAGACCCCTGGCTCCCGAACGAAACCCCCTGCCAACCAGCTGGTCACCTTTTCGGGGGCCACTAACCATGGACCACGAGAAAACCAAAAGAGTCAGTTGGAATCAACGGGTGTTGGGAATGAATGACCAAGGCCGAGAGACAAAGCCATACGTCTCAGAACACGCATTTTTGTTGGATGGTTAAAAAGGAATGCCAAAAGGAAACCAACCAATCGCCGTCAGGCGACGCTAATATTCAACTGGCGTGTGCTTCAAAAAGCGCTGTCAATGGTTGGTTGTTCTCCTTTATACTCCCGGTAAAATAGCATAGACCCCCAACAAACAAATTGCCAGGAATCTCCTTTTTCTTGCCGGGCACCCGACAACATGGAGCCTAAGGCAAAGAGAAAACGTCATGTCTTTCTTAAGAATCTCCCCTAGGACGTGGGACTCGCATCCTTCTCTTCATTTGCTCATCGGTCTGACGCATCGGTCCCGTGGCCCGCGGCGAAACGCTGAAGTCAGTGCCGTTCAGATTGACCTAGGCCACATGGCCTACCGGAGGTTCTCATGGGATGCGGACCCCAATTTAAGGGAAACGAACAGGAAACGCATTTTATATTTGGCGTGTGGGTGTGTTTCTTAAGGCTGCCTTTTTGGGCGTCGTTCAAGGGAAGCCAAAAGGAAAGCCACAATTTTGATCGCGTGAGGTACGCAGCTGGATTGGGGAGCCCTTGGGCATGAGACATACATGACGTGTGCAACCACCAACCATTTGCCTTCTTTTTGTGGTTCCCTTTTTGGAGAGGCTTTCAATGTCATCCAAAAGGGAACCCAAAAAGAAGACACAGCCACTTGGTGCTTCCCCAAGCTTCATAGCAAGAAAAGGCCTCGAATAAGTCCCTCCACGTGGCCCAAAGGACCAAAGGAACTGGGCTGACGTGACTATAACTTCCAGTGGGTCACATGGAAACCCCCAGTCACTAAACGCCAAAAGCTAGCAAGTCAAGGGGATGGCTGGGAACTGACATGGAAACCCCAAACGCTGAAAAGCTGGAAAGCTGAGGGGATGGCTGGGAGCCAGAACAAATAGAAGTTAACCATTTGGGTGCCATGGCTAAAAACGGAACACGGGGAAACCGGAAGCTCAATCGATCCGGTCGCTTCGCCTGCGACTCGTGAACTTCAGGCGTGAGCTTCGAACTCGCGAAGATTCAACTCGGCAGCCCTGCGGTGGTGCTGGAACCATAGGAGGAGCAGGTTCGGAAGCAGCTCGCCGACGAACCAGCCTGGCGGAAAAGAACAAAAAAAACGCATTCTCCGCAAGCGGAGAAGACCCAGCCTTCCTCCAAATTCGAAATCTCTCTTGGAACAAAAAAAACACTCTCCGCATTCGCCAGACCCCTGCCTCCAAATTCGAATCTCTCTCGGGCACAGATTGAATCGGAACGTTAAGCCGATCCGCGCGATAGACTGGATACCTATGGGGGGGTGGACTTCCTTCAAATCGTAAATATGCCCCCCAGTCTTTCTTGAGGCTGTTCCCCACCATGCTCCCCTGTAGATTGACAAGGAACCACCAAAAGAACGTCTGTTTAAATCAGGGGTTCTCTCAAAATTGGGGCACCTCCAAGAAGATCGGTTTTCTTTTGGTTTCCCTTTTAAACCCAACTAAAAAGGGGTCACACCCCGGGTTCCCGCGAAGAAACGCGCCGAGCGCCCGGCTGCCAAAACGCCCAAGTCGCAGCTCATCCTGAGCAGGAATTCCATCGGCGTAAGGGCTACATCTCCCGCAGACTATCGTGGAAGCTCCCAACAGCCTTCTGTAAATGGAACCAAGTGGCCATGGGTCACAATCCAAATCGTACCCCCAGTGAACATCTCAATCCAACCACCAAAATAGGTTCTAAAATGGGTGGTGCACCAACCGCAAAATTGGTACCATTGGTTTTGATTCACAGCCAAGTCTTCCAAAAGGGTCCTGGGAGCTTCCATGTTAGCCTGGAAAGCATAGCCCCTTAACTTTGTTGGTGTTGATTCGTTGTTGCTGCTGCTGTTGGCAACCAGATGGTCCAACAGCAGAAACCACACCACGAGCACCAACAGCACCAACAGCAGCACCAGCACCATCAGCATCACCAGCTGCTAAGGATTCAGTGTCCACAGTTCTCAGCCGCAACTTATCCTCGGCGGCAGCAGCAGCCGCATTGGCAGCTGTTCCAGCAGCACAACCAGCCATCATAGCCATCATAAACATCATCGTCATCATCACCACCATCATCATGATGATGGTCATGACTATCATGCCATCCTTCTCAACCATCAAGCCTATTGATATGGTGCTTGCTGCTCTCAAGGCAAGACCACCTTTCCAGCAGTCTCGTCTCGAAGCAGCCATTCACGGAACTGCCCTGCTTTCAGCGCTGTCCCCATCAAGACAGGAAGAATTGCTGCGGCTCAAAGCACTGCTCAGGCTATCAAGCAAAGCACGTGTCACGCGCAGTACTCGGGATGGCATATGGACTAAATCCTGCATCTGTCAAGTAGTTTATCCCAGTACTGGGTTTCATCCAAGCCAACTGGTGCATGGGGGACTGGGTTCATCTGCGCACCTGAAAATCAGTTCATCTGCGCACCTAGCAATGAGGGTCATCTGCGCACCTAGAATTCCGTTCATCCGCGCACCTGACTGCCCCGTTCCCCCAGCGCTGTGCACCTTTCCGACAGACGGATCGCGTCGCTTTAGGATTTATGCTTTGGTGTTTGGCTCGCATCACTGTAGGTGTTGGGGTTCTGGCACCCTGAATTCCGTTCATCCGCGCACCTGACTGCCCTGTTTCCCCAGGCTTTACGGTTTGGCTTACATCACTTTAGGTTTTAGGTTTTAAGTTTCTTGGTTGGGGTTTAGGCTTTTGGGTTTGGCTTACATCACTTTAGGTCTTAGGTTTTAGGTTTTTCATCAGCGGCTTGGACTAGGCCGGTCGCTTCAGCACCAGCTTGCGCGCAGACGAAGCTGGTCGGCGACATGGATAGCTGTTCTTCATGCAATATGTAACATGTGACATGTTGTCACATGTTGTTTTGAGCCCAATGATGGAGGGAAGAGGCTGCTGCTCCCTACGCAGACATGCGCTTGCGAGCCAAATCAGGTGCACAAACGAACCGATTTCCAGGTGCACAGACGAACCGAATTCCAGGTGCACAGACGACACGCATTCCTCATCCAAGCCAACTGGTGCCTCAAAGTATTCAGATCTATTGGGTTGCCTTCCCCTCGCCTCTCCTGAAACACGCCACGCCTGCCGATCCGATCCGATTAGGTGCCAGACTCGAAGTCTCCACTGTACTCGATGTTCACGTTGCCACACTCGCCCACACCTACATGGCAGTCTGCCAACATTTGGGCGATTCAAAACTCGGTTGCGAAATCTGCTCCCCTGCTAAAAGTGACTGACTTTGGGTGGTTTAATGGAAAACCCATTAGTTGGCAAAAAGGTAAAGTCCTAACATCCAAGCTACATGCAACAAAGAAAAGGTTTGGCTAACTCTGATTGAAACTTTTAGAAAGGAACCAAAGCTGATTGAAACGGAAGCAAACCAGCAGGCCAAGCAATCGAAGCAACCAAAGCGAAAGCAATCCCAAACCATTCGCAAACAAAGCCCGTGTCCAAACAAAGCAGAAACCGTCCCGGAATCAACCCCGAACCATTCCCATACCAACCATAAAGTCTAATCCAATCTTTTGAGAACTGGGTATGTGTCAACGGCCCTTAAAAGAACATTTTCATGCTGAAAAGGGTACCCTCAAAAAGCACACACACCAAAATCCTTGCCCTGGGGGCCCACCACCCCGGTTCCGATCGAAGGGCTCTGATCGAAGGATCTTCTGGGTAGACCCATTTGGTCTCTCCTACCGGTCCTACCAACCCGCATTTCGTGTCTTATAAGGCCCCAAACATGGAACATCGGTGTCCTCTTTGGTTTCCCTGTAGCTCCCAATGTCCCAACCCCCAAAAAGGATCTACTGACCAACAAAGAGGAGTCTTCATTTCCGGTCACCCTCATAGGTGGCCTTTTGGCAAAACAGATGGCCCTGGTCAATGGGGCATAAACCCCATCTAAGCCAGTGAAACCCATCTATTTTTAGCCAAACCCCGGTGGTCGCGCGGATCAACTCGGGTTTTTCCGACCTGAAGAGCCGCTGAGGATCTGCTCCCGAGGGGACAGCAGCCCGGAGGTCTCGGTGTACGAAGCTTCGTCACGTGTCGCGGGAGGACCGAGGCAGCGGCTGCCCCTTTGGGTTGCTGTAACGACCATGTGGCTGTGGCTCAAAAAACGGTACCAAACTAAAACCCTGGTAAGTGGAACGTGGACCAAAACCTGCGTAACCCCTCCTGTGTAATTTTGAGCCACACCCATATGTGTGCTTTTTGGACAAATCGATGGCACTGGTGAATGGAACAAAACCTACCTAAACCAGTGCCAGCTATTTCTCTTCTCAAACTAACTTAGAAAGGACATGGCAACGACCCTCTGCAAAAGTGTCTCACTTTTTGTGGGTCCAATGAACGCCTAATGGTGGGAAACCAGTGGAAATTTTGGTGCGGAAAAAGCCACATGCGTCAAATGGTTGCAAAATTGTATCTTTTAAGGAGCCCTGTGTAGTTTTAGACACATGCTCAGAGGCCAGAATATCCCGGGCGTTGGAATCGCAACAGCTGCCTCAAGGCAAGCGTACGTAAGTGTGAACTCAAGGTTTGCACCAAACTCCTGGGGAATGTAACAGCCATGAATGCGCATGTCTGTGCTGTATCTCAGAATAGGCAAACCTCTGGCACTCACTGGGGCTGGACATGCATGGGTCTTTTGTCCGGTCAGAGGCGTCACTTGATTTCCCCTTCAAAGGTTGATGGCGAACCCCACAAATCCAACGCCGCCAAAATTCACCTGCGTGTTCTCGAGATCCTCTAAACGAGCTGGCGAAAAGGTGACTGGGACCCACATGTTTTGATCAGCTGTCCAACGCCAAAAGAACAAGAAGAACTCAGCGCTCGCCGCTCGCTCGAGACGTCGAAAGCAAGCCGAGTCGCATCGTGCAGGGTCGCAGCCACAAAGTCCCAAGGCTCGCAGGGCTTGACCTGGCCAAAGCCGCAGGAAACGTTCGGAAAGCGACCGAGTCAGCCACCCCCCCCCACGGCCCCACGGCCATCAAATGGTTTTTTCGCGGCCTCCTGTTATCAATTGGGGGGTTCTGGACGGCAAATGGCCTTTGGCCTATTTTGGAGGCAATCTGACACCCATCAAATGGATTTTTAGCGCTTCTCCTCTTGGCAATTTTGGGGGGCCCAATCCAACGCCCATCGGAAAGGTCCTGGAGAAGAGGTGGGGAAATCAATGGAAAGCAACCCATGTGGCTGTGGCTCAAAAAAAAACGGTACCAAAATGCAACCCTAAGTGGAAACAAAGGACAAAACTTTTCCATCCACTTTACCCCAAAAACCAGCAACGGTGACTGAACAACGCAGCAACTTGGCTATCGAGGTACTCGTCTGGCGGTCAAATCAAGTAAGTGGGCTCTCCAGTCTGCCTCACAAGTCGTCTCCCCCAGAGACACGGCGCCCAATGCGCAGTCGATGGTGAGGATACCCGTGTACCTCTGCGAGAAAACTTGCGAGAGCATGCGAGAGATGTGGCAGGGAATGAGGGAATGAACCGTTTCGGGATTCCCAGATAAGTGCGAGAGATGCGGCAGGGAATGAGACATGGAATGAACCGTTTGGGGATTCCCGAACAAAGGAAACCATAAAGGATGGTTTTTCTTGGGGTCATTTCAGGATTCCAGTTCTCATTGCCCACTGAGCACCAGCAAGAGAAAACTCCGCGATGTCGGTGCATGCTACTGCGAACGCGATGCCTTTCGGCCAATCGTCGCATTGGAAATGGCCCTGCCATAGGTAGACACAGAGTCGCGCTCTTGAAATAAGTCTGCTGCAAGTAGATCGCTTCGCGGTGGCTGTAGGCAGAAGCATGTCTTGGAAGAACACTTGGGGACTCATCGATTCTCAACACCAGTTGGACCCCTCCAAATCATTGGATTCCTTGTCCGTCGACCACCCCAATGGGGTCACAGGCATCTGACACGTCTCCACGATTAACATGCAACCCGAAAGGCAAATCCATTCTTAGGATTGGAAGCTCCTTCTGGAGAAAGGACCCCCCTTTTTTGCCTAGTTGCCTTCCAATGACCCTGGCAGATGGAATTCATTTTTGACTTCGAGGGGAACACACCAGCAGCCCATTGGGCTCCACGCCACTCAGATCCAGCTTAGCATGGAACCCGAAATACCCTCATTTCTTGAGGTCACTCCTTCTGGGGCCCTGTCTTGCAGGCCCGCTGAGTTGAATCCTGGGGCATCTGCACAGGATTCACGTCCTCGCAAAGCTGCTGGATGGAACCTGGGCCGCGGACCCAAGCGCTTGGATGTGGCGCCAGTGGATCCAACTGGTATCAAAGGCACCAGCAATGATCCCGGTCCAACCCATCCTCTTCTTGTTTTGGGGGGAAACAGTGGCTGATCCTCTGGGTTGTTCCTCTTGTTTCTGGCTAATGGTGGCTGAGCCTCTTGGGGCTTGGCTTTTGTTGTTGCGGGGACAAGGCGGCTGATCCCCTGTACCAATTCATCTGCTTGTTTGGTGGGGAACGGTGAGGGAGTGCTTTGTTGTGGATGGGGAGCACAATGGGAGCCGACATGGCGAGGGTTACTGACTGGCACCGCGGAAAGTCACCCGAAAATTGTGATACTGAAGGTGGATTCCCATCCATATGACGTGCCTCTCACTCTTTTCGGTCCCAAAGCGTGGCACCAAATCATGTGGGTCTGTCTCAAAAATTGTGGGACCCCAAAAACGACCGGTTTCCTTGGGTTCCCTTTAAGGACCAATCAACAAGGGGCTCCCAAAAAAGAGAACAACACCCATCTTCTTCCACACCGGCTAAGGCTCCCAGCCACCATGGACCAAGGCTTCACCCGCTTGGACGTTGGTCGTGGCATCGCCCACCGTGACCTCAGCTGTCCATTTTAAGGACGTCCAACTTGAGTCTCCCCACCCAGAGGCTCCCAACTGATTTACAACCTGGTTTTGAGACCCCCAACCGGGATGTCTAATGGAGGGGTCGGGTCTGCCATTGAAAGCCCACCCAGAGGCTCCAATTCGACTGTTTTAGGGCCTTACAACCTGGTTTTGAGACCGGGTCCCAACCTCCGGAGCCTCTGGGCAATCGATCCAAAACTAGGTCCCTGCACGGGACAACCGCGAAACTATCTTGTACAACTAAACGCTGGTTTGAACGCACCCTAGAACATGGAACCTGGCGAAGGGGCGGGGGGGGGCCTTGAAGGGTCCCGGGTTTAGCGCGGAATCCCAAAACTCGATCATCTTCGTGTCCTTCTAAACCGTATTCTCAACCAAAACACACTTGCAAGAAACAGCCAAACGGGTGTTCAACCTGGGGAATGCAAAATCTGCTGTACACCACAAGGGGAAATCGCGGTTCGACTTTGAACAACCTGGCAACCAGAATCCGATGGCGTGAGGGTGTCAAATTCCGCCAGGATTTGGGCTTCCTCTCCAAAAAGAAAAAAGAATCAACCACAGAAGGATGCGTTGATGGCTTGTGCGCATTGCCTTACAACTGTGGTACCGCTGAGAGTCTGTCCTTGACAAAGTCTGAAGGGCTGGTTTCATGGTATCACGAAAGTGGGCTTGGGTTCTTTTGGGCTTTTGAGGTTGGTTTCAAGGGAACCAAAAGGGCACCACAATTACAGGTTCACCTTTTGAAGACACAACTGGGGCGCCTCAATCCTGATTCGTCCCACCCCAGCCATCAGTTGGCTTCAAAGGCAAACTTCCAAAAGTGACGTAGGTGGCGTAACCTTACCCTCCATAAACATACCGAAAAGGGACGGGCGGAACGGCATCTAAACCCCACCCCCAGCCACTTGGATCTGTCTCAAAATGCAGGAAGCCCTGGATGGCTTTGAAGCAAACCAAAAGGAAACCAACCACCTGGATTTGCTTTTGGCCAATTGTGGGGTTGCCAAGACTATGCAGTTGAAGGACACCCCATGGTTTTGCCACCCGCTCTCCCTCACCAAAACAGCGGCCCCGCGTTTGGCGAATCCTGGGCCCTGGCTGCCACCGTGTCCGTGGCGAGGCAGCCCTTCTCCGAGCAGAAGGTGACGTCCGCGCTCAAGGCCCCCGTCTCGGAGCGAAGGAGCTAGCGAAGGAGCGGACCCGTCGCCGGACTCTCACCGCGGTGGCTGCAACTCAGGCTCACGAAAGCCCCCAGAAGGCCAAGCTGGTTCGCCGGCAAAACGGTCAGCTGATTCTGAACCAGGAGTTGCAAGGTTCCCTGGACAAATTTGGGGCAATGATAGTTTCTTGAAGGGTGACTCCCCTTGGCCAAAGTGCATGGAATCACTGGCGAAGATGATGCTTTGGAGGCACATCCCAGATTTGTGATCAACAGGCCGCGCCGAGATCTTGGTTCAAGTCCGCAAGTGCCAGGTGAGGGTGCCCATCCGGCCAGCTACTCCTCAGTCACTGGGGTCTGAGCTGTGCAGGACAGCGTGTAGGCCCCTTCGTAGCCCGAGTTGAGCTCCGAGCAGTCGCGGTTGTACCTGGATTCAGACAGTTCCGCTCCTTCACTTTTGAGCCCCCACAGGAAGCTTCATTTGTTCATGATGAAACCGATAAACCGAGAAAAGAAAAAAATGACTGGTGGGCGGTCTCTGCCTTTCAACAGGAAAAAAAATGAGGGCGTCAACTCAACTCAAATTTATTGGTGGTGTGTAGTGGTTTGGGACTATGTCTGGTTCTTGCACATGAAAGATACCCGGCCTCCAAACTGCCAACCCCAACCCCTGCTTCCTTGATGCCCTCTTCAGCATCACCCAAAAGCGCGGTCAGGTGGCCAGGGAACCACCTCCAAAGTGGTTCGTGGACATGAATCCCCGAAATCCATACCCATGTCACACTAAGCCTCCATTTGCAGAGGTCCCCTGGAAAAACGAGCGAGAAACCATGTCCAGAAGTGACACCTTCTCTTTAAAACCAACAGGGGATAATAGCATGACAAAAACTCAAATCCAGCAAAGCCACAGACAATGATATGTTTTAGAATAAACCAATGGATACGTATGTCAGCAAACAGAGGCAAGGTGATCGTCAAATCCCCCGAGAGGTCCATAACTTCAGCCCGGCCGAGGGACTCCGCAGCCCCACTGGCGATGGTGGCACTGGGGTTGACCTGGGTCCATACGGCAGCGAAGACTGAAATAGACTAACACTTGGCTGTGCGTCAACAATAGGTACCCAGAATGGAACCCGGGTAAATGGAGCCAAGGACTAAAGCATGAGGATACATGAGCTGGTCTGATGGCTTAATTCTGGCCCATACCCACTTGGAGGTGTACTTTGGGTGCTTGTGGACGAAAACATTCGTAAAATGGTTGGCTATGTTGATCTCACGCCTACCCAACCAGGGCACCAATAATTGAAGCGAAAATGCTGGCAATGAAACTGCAATGAGGGACCCAGCTTCTTTCAAAATATGGAAACCCCAAAGAGTTTGGTGCCTTGGGGTGTCCTTTGCAACCCCCAAAAAGGGTACTGAGCTTCAAAAACACAACAAACGCATGTCCCTTAAACAACATCTGCGTGCGGAGGCTTCAGCACCTTCCGCCTAAAGTGCGTTAAAATGAACATGACACTTCAAACAGCTGAGTCACAATCAAGAGCCGGTAGTAAAATTGTCTACCGAGAACCCATGCTCCAAGAATTAAGAAGGGCTGGGATTGCCCCTTACCCTCCAACCACCCGGGCTTTGATTGTGACTCAGCTGAACATGACATGCAACTTTTAAAATTCGCCAGCAATGCTACAGTTACCTTTCTGGACCTAGTGCAAGGTTTGTCAAACCGCTGGTGTGTCCTGGAGTCAAGGGCCACTTAGTGCAGGGATCCTTACATTATACACCTGAATGGCCTTGTAAATAGTGATTTCCCTTTATTTTGGTGGAAAAAGCCATGTTTCTAATGGGGCAAAATGTATCTTTTCAGGAGCCCTGTGGTATTCGAAGGGGCCACCTCTTCAGAAGGCGGCAGCAACGAGCATCATCCATGTCTTCCTGACTGGCGAGCACCTTGTTTAGCACTCCTTTCGCTGTTTGATCCTCCCCCCAAAAAAAACTCATAATAAATTAATAAAGGGACCCTCTCCAATGTTGCTAGAGATTCAATCAAATTGTCAGACAGGGAAATTGCTTCTAAAAAGCAAATCCTGTCAGGTGTTCAAGGACAACAACCATCTTTTCGCCACGGTGGGCTCAAACCATGGTTTTAGCCGCTTCCCAACCATAGGTGGCCTTTTGGAAAAATAGATGGCGCTGGCAAATGGAATAAACCCCATCTAAACCAGGGCCCTCTCTCTATTTTCGAAGCAAACCAAGCAACAAGGACACCTATATTCCCAACAAGTACCAAGTACCCAGTCACTCCGAGCCCGTCCCTCGCTTCCCTCGCTTCGGGCCGTGCCGTCTGCGTGCTGCTTCCCAGCGTCACGTCCAAGCTGTCGCTGCTGGCGCAGGCCTTCCTGCAGCCGGCGACATCTGCGCCTCGGTGTCTCAGAAACACTGCTAAAAGCTTAACTTCTAGGCCCGCCCCCCCCCCCCCCTCACCCATGCCGGCTGGCCCAAAATCCTGTCCGGCGGGCCTTGAAATTTTCGGGGTTCGTCGGCGTCCAGCTCCATGGGTCTATTTTTGTCGCTGACAGAGAAAATCACTAAAAATCGCTTTTTTGTCCTGAAAAGCATGATCTCCTGCTGGCCAGGCCTGTCTGACGTGTCTGAGACTAGGCTCAGGCCCGTCAGCCCAGCCCACCCAGCCTCAGGCCCAAGCTTGCCTGCCTGTGGCACTGACCCAACCAGCAACCACGGCCCCAAGTCATCCAGCAAGCCCAGCCCAGCCTGCCCAGCCCAGGCCCCGGCGCATCTCAGGGCATGCCAGCCCGCCGCCAGCAGGCTCAGCCCAGCGTGCCAAGGTCATGTTTGTCTAACGTGTCTGAGACTGGCCTCGACCAGGCTCACGTGTCTGAGACTGGTCTCAAGCTATGCCAGCTACTAAGCCTGTCTGACGCGCCCCAGCCCCTCAAGCAGCTCGAAGTCATCCAGCAGGCCCAGCCCCTTCGGCGCAGCTCAGACTGGTCTCAAAGTATTCCAGCCTGAGACTAGCCTCAGGCCCAGTCCCTCAGCCCGCCTGCTGGCGTGTCTTACGTGTCTGCGACTGGCCTCAGGCCCAGCCCAGCCAGCCTCAGGCCCAAGTGTATGAAACAGGCCTTGCCCATCCAAAGTTCCAGGCGCAACAGCAGCGTAGTCCGGCTGCCCGGCAGCCAGCAACCCACCCATGGCTTCGCAGCCTCGTGGCTGAGACTAGCTTCAGGCCCAGCCCAACCAGCAACCCACCTCAGCCCAGCCTGCCCAGCCCAGGCCCCGGCGCATCTCAGGGCATGCCAGCCACTAGGCCGGCCCCCAGCTCCCAGCTCAGCCCAGCAAGCTCAGCTGTCTGAGACTGGCCTCAGGCCAACGACCAGTCTCACGTGTCTGAGACTGGTCTCAAGCTACGCCAGCTACTAAGCCTGTCTGACGTGCCCCAGCCCCCCAGTCCGGCTGCCCAAGCAGCTCAGCCCAGGCTGACAGTCTTGGGTTTGGATTTCAAACCTTCCGAGCAGGACGGCTTCCGAACATCGAACTAGCACGGGCGAACTGGTGCGGTCACAAGCTTTCAGTAGGATTCGGACCTTCCCAACACTGGATTTCGGTGTTCCTGACCCTTCCCTCAAACTAGGCTGGGCCGAGGCGGGCAACGCGAAGCGTTTACAATTAGAATATGTCCAGTAGTGATAGATTCCCTTTAAAGGCAACAGGGGAAAAACATCTTAAGCAAATGGAAGGTTGATACGCGTAAGTTACGTTTTAGGCTGGTTTCCTGACCAGAGGGCACCTAGTTTGGTTGGTTTACCTGACCAGAAGGCACGTTTTAGGCTGGTTTACCTAACCAGAAGGCACCGTTTTAAGTTGGTTTACCTCACCAGAAAGCACATGTTTGGTTGGTTTACCTGACCAGAAGGCACATGTTTGGTTGGTTTACCTGACCAAAAGGCACGTTTTAGGTTGGTTTACCTGACCAGAAGGCACGTTTTAGGTTGGTTTACCTGACCAGAAGGCACGTTTTAGGTTGGTTTACCTTAGCAGAAGGCACGATTTCATGTTGGGTGTGTCTTTGAGCTTGCGATCGGTGCGAGAGATGCAGGGAATGAGAAATGGAATGACCCCAGTAAACCATCCAACTGGTGGTTTCCTGCAAGGGGACCAAAGCCTGGGTTCATTCCCTCATTCCCTACTGCGCACCAGCAAGTGATAGACGTTTTAGGTTGGTGCACCTTACCATAAGGAACAATTTGCAAGGAAAGGTTGGTTGAAGCCTGCTTGGACGGCTTTGAATGAAAAGCACAAGGAATGCCAAAGCATCCATTTGTGGGGTTCCGATTTCTACTTTGAGACACACCCCGATGGGTATCTGGTTGTTTGAGGCCTTTCCAAAGCCTTGAAAGGGAACCTGGAAGTCACCGTTGGAAAAAGAAGGCTTCAAACATGTGGCAAACGCCAAGTGTTAAACGTTAAATAATCCAAGGCCCGGCCCTGAACAAAGGGATGCGCCTTTCCTCCTACCCTCCCACCAACTAACATGGAAGTACAAAACGGCCCTTTCCAAAAGGAGAGTAGTCTTTCTACAGGGGTCTGTGCACTTGGGAGTGATTTATATATATATATATATATATATATTATTATTTTTTTCTGGGGGGGGGAGGGGGTAGAGGTGTTCTGTGTGTGCTTTACCCCAAGGAAATCACACCCTTTTCTTGTGCCTCCCAAAGCCGGGGTAGAGGTATTGCTCCCACCCTTTTGCTTGAAAGGCTCTATTCTGGAAATACCCACATGATGCAGCCGTCTCTTTTTCCTTGCAAACGCAAGAGCTCGGGAACCATTAGGTTTCAGAGGAGCATGTGCTTTGGCCTTGACCGACCTGAGATGAACATGCGCCTGTTCCAGGCCCCCCCCCCCTTGCGAGAGAGGGACATCATTGCCTCTTCAATTGAAAGCAACAAATCTCCTCGCACAAAAGTGTTGCGCAGGTGAGGTGATCTACTTGAGCACTTTGCTATCAGCTGGCCGGATCTTGTGTCCCAACATTCGATGCCGGAAAATCGTGCTTTCTTCTCGGGGAGGGGCGGTTCCGGAAAAAACGAGGGTTCCCTCACTAGGATGGCCGAAAGGCTTCTTGTCGGCTTTCCCTTTCCGCATCCCAAACCGATAAAGGATATGCTTTGATTCCGGATCCCTTGGTCAGTGGGTCGCAACATGCAAAGAAAGCACACTCCCAAAAAGCACTCCGCAGATGACGGGGTTCTTGCTGGGAACACGCAATCTTGGGTGCTTTGGTCCCAGAATTGTCATGTTGGTCAACCCTTTTTGTTGAGCAAAAAACAAACAGCGCTGGTCATAATTTGATCGAAATGCCAAGCATGCAATTCGAAAAGGGACTGCACAAAGGTTATCTAAACATTTTGACCATCCCTCAAGTGTCAAAGTGGATTTCCTAAGGTGCAATTGAGTGGATGTCCATCCCTCAAGGGTCACTCGATTTCCTCTTAACTGGGCTGTCCTCAGATCCCCTGCTTAAAAAGTTCAACTTCTAGCGGTTTAAATTCGGAAACCCTTCCTAAACCCACCAAAAAGCTTTGAACAAATCTGAAGAACCGGATGCCTTCCACGTTCACAAAACGGCCCACGTGGGAGGCACCCGTAGCCTGCCCGCCCTTCCCGCGCTTCCCGCGCGACCCGCAAAGGGCCCGGGCTCAGCGTGCCCAGGTTGCATCGAAGCGTGAGGTCTGCTCCCCAGGCCTCGGCGAGTCAGCCTGAGCCTCTGGCTCTTGCTGGTCTCACGCTCTGCTTCCATTTGGCCATTTCTATCCATGGCAAAACACCTTTTCCGCGGTGTGGACAAGCAAAGGGGTTTCCAAATGTGGGGTCCCGTCTGGCAACAATGGTTGGAAAGAATGTGGAAATATGTGGAATCAACCCTTAGAAAGATGGGGCACTGCCACCATTTTGAGAAACTCCAATTCATTTGTGGCCGTGGGTCGAACCACTAAAATAGACTAAAACGCGTGGTGAATTCACCTACCCAAAATGGTACCATTGGTTTTGACCCACAGCCAGTTGGTTAAGACCCCTGGAAAAAATATTATTATTATATTGAAAAAAAAATGTCCAGTAGTGATATCGATTCCCTTTAAAACCAACAGGGGAAATCATGAATATTCTGAATTATTCTGAAGCAAATGGAAGAATGGGGTCACTTTTGCAACACTGTTGCTCAAAAATGACAAATGGTTGGTCCAATTTGTGCAAGCATGTCAAACATTTGAATCAATGTTGCAACAAATTTGTCCAAACATGTCAAGTGTCTCAAAATGGGCGAAGGCCTACCATAGGAACCCATAGCTCACGGCCAGATTCTTGAGGCTGCTTCGTCCCTTTTTTGGGGGCGAAAAACCCTCTTTTGGTGATTGAAGGGGAAAAGAAAGGGACACCAGCCATGTTGCTTGGGGCGGGGGGGGGGGGGGTCTCTAAAAGAAGACACACCCATGTTCTGTGGATGGACTAAATCCCGCATAGGGTAGATGGCTTGTCCCAAAAGTTGTAAGGGTTTGCCCACCCTCGTCAATCCACAGAAATCCCCCAACCTGGTGGATTGACCTCTGGCGTCCGATTAAAACCTTCCCAAACAGGGTAATCCTCAAAAACCGAGCCGCCCATGTGGGCGTGTCTTCTGTTTCGAGGATACCCCATTTGGGGCTTTGTTCAAGATTCATATCCCCCCCCCCCGTTTTGAGGGTTCCCATCAAAAGCGCCTGCTGGTCTCTCTTGAGAGCCTGCGAAACTTGAGCTTTGCCAAAGCTTCTGGACTCTGATTCTACCAACATTCTGAAGGTTTGTATATGCCTTCCTATAACCGCTATCAAAAGGCATCCCCTAAAATGGCCCTAAGAGGAGTTGGGCACTCATTCGGCCCGTAACAGCTGCTCTTCAAAACCGCCAAACAAAGGGAGACCTATCCAAAAAGAATCGCCTGGATGCTGGGCGGTCCCTACCACAAACGATCACACCTGCCATTTGCCTGCCTTTGTCAACTGGGTCCATGGAAGCGCCATCGATGTCTTCCAAAAGTCTCTGTCCCACTTTCGGGGCCCAGACTTGGGGGGGTGCTTCGGCCCCATGACCATGCCCAACAAAGAAGCATCCCAGGGGCCAAGGTTGCGGTTCCTTTTCTTCCAGGCACTTTACTTTATTCATCCTAGCAGTAGTCACAGCTGCTAGAATCAAATTAAACACATTTGCACCATCCGGTTGCCTCCCCGTTCAAACGCTCAGGCAGGCGCCGAGTTCACATCCGTGCAGGACGCAGTGCCCGTGAGCCCCGAACTGACGCGTGGAATCTTCGAGGCGAGAAGCCCCGTGTAAGGCTCGCAAGCCCAAACCGGGGGCCATCGGTGATGTCTAGTGGTTGGGGTGGGGTGAAAACTGGGCTGGGAGTCTCCATGACCCTTCAAAGCATTCGGGTCACTACCCAAAATTCAAAGGTTATGACCCCCCTTCTAGTCACGGAGACTCTAGGTGGGTTGGTCTTGACCCCCAAATGGTGACTTGAGTGACTTCCCTTCTGAAGGGGGAGGGAAGGGGGGGGACTCAAAGGTTGCAGGGCTCCAGTCACGACACTTGTTTGGAGGGGAGAGGCAAGAGTTGCGAGTCATCTGCAGTGAACGGGCTTCGGGATTGGGTGAACAAAAAACTTGACCATGCCCATACAAACCAACCACACTGAGGATATGAAAGATGGCAGCAAAATACCAATGGCAAAGAACTCAAAGTGTATCTGCGATCAGTTCTGGGACTGTCCCCTGGAAACTGTTCCCTACCATCAACCAACGCGCAGTTTTGATCGGACAACCCGTATCAAGAGAAACTAGGCTTTCTGGGGGAAGAAAAAAACATATACACAAATGAAGTCAGTTGTTTTTGATTTATCACCCCGCTCACTAAGCATTCCCTTTCTACTTCCCCTTCAAACATCACCGCCAGAAACACTGCGCAAGCATGCCAAACACCAGCAGGCCATGGGTCACCTGAACCAAAGCCAAGGGTTCTGGCTACACATCCACATGTGCGCTACACATCCACATGTTCGAGAAGGAAAGGAGCTTTTTTTTCCACCAACAAATGGTGGGTTTTGTTGGGGGTTCTATTTCCGGGGGGGGAGTGGGTCAGCAAACAAATGATCCTTAAAAAAAAAAAAAAGCAGACCAACTATCCCGCCCTCCGCGCGAAAACGACGAGGTCAGGCCTGATCGCCCTGCCCAGGGTCAACGAGGCGGTGACCTCACGCTCTTCCAGGTTACCAAAAAATGGGAAAACTTCCGGCACAATCCTAAGAATAATGCCTTTCTTGTTGAGGTCCCCAAAAAGATGCGTTCTTCCAGTTTTATTCTGCTTGGTGGATTCGCATTGGTCAAATTTGGCTTTGATTGGTGGGTCCCTGGTCAATCAATCCCATCTAGGGTCATTTCGGTCCAGGATTCCAGATTGGGCTACGTCAACTCGAGGGGCGTTTCTGGAGCACTGTGGCAAATGGCTAGGCTGGCATCGAAATCTGAAGCTGCGGGGTTGACGCTCGAACCATGATCTCACTTTAAAGGGGAGCACCTAGATCGCCAAGCTGCTGCTTTCTTTCCGTCACTGTTGCTGGTTTTTTGGGGGCAAGGTGGATGGACAAAGAGATCGCAGCTGGATCGATCCAGGAACCTTGGTATCTTAGAAAGTGGCACTTCAAGCAAAGGCTCTACCATGGGAACCCTCACCCATCCCCTCCCTTTTTGCGGGCAACCCTATTCTCCGCCGCCAAGTCTCTGCCGTTTCTTGTACAGCACTGGACCACAGCGTCAACTCAATCTGCTCGCCCAGAGATTCGGGGACAGCTTCTGCTTAGGCCCATTTTCAGACCCCCATGTGATTGTGGCCTCAAGTTGGGGGGGGGGTGGGGGTGGAGAATGGGGGATCCGATGGCAGTGCAAACAGAACCATTGCTTGGGGCATAGGTGACCTTTTGGAAAGATAGATGGCCCTGGTGCATGGGATAAAACGAATCTAGACCAGCGGAACCCATCTATGTCCAACCAAACTTACCTAAAAAGGACTACCTAGAGTCTCCATGACCCCTGGAAAAAGGGGTCACGAGTCATAACCCCCTGAATTTTGGGTAATGACCCGAAATGTTTCAAGGGTCATGAGTCAGACGTCCAAGTATGTGCCTTTGTGTGCTTGGGCATGTCCTTCCGATTTGTTTGGAGCCCTTTTTCGCGGCTTTCGAATCCCCTGTGGCGCATCTTGGGCCAAGGGGCGCCATCCAAGGTGACGCTCACCGTGTCGCCCACGCTGCAGCCCTTCGCACCTGGGGATGAGGTCCAGCGGAAGCTGGTAGGGGTCAAAATAGAGAAACCTGCAAAAAATAAAATAAAATAAAAATGTGTCATTCTGGTTTCCTCTTAACCATCGAAAAGAGAGGGTGCCCTCAAGAAAGCGGACCATATGAATATGAGGGATTCCTAAGAAAAAAGCTCAAGGGCTTCTTTTGGGAAGCTGGGAATAGAAGTGTTCACCCTGCTAGCTCAAATTCCCATTCTCGTCATTCCCATGATTTCCCATGAAGGTTTGGGCCCTATCAGATTTGTCCGCCGTGGTTTCCACTCATTTCACGCTTGGTCTTCAAGACCTTGTAAACTTCTCCTGTAAGAATTCCAACGCCGGCATCGTGACCACCTCAACTCCGCCCCCCTGCCCCAAACGTGGTGGTTTCCTCTTGGAGCCTTTAGGACAAGGACGGACCCGCGCGTTCGGGGCCATGCATTCCAACATGTCCACCAACGGGTCCATGTCCAATTAAAATCCATACCGAACATGCTGAAGTGAGCGGCTCTTGGTGCGCTCCTGGTCCACATGTTTGCTCAGGTGCCGTGCATCTTGCTGCCCGCACGGATAGGTGTTCAAACACCTATCAAGCATCTCAATGCCAATCTGTCAAAATGAGCTGCTTCAAGGACAATCGAAAGTCACTTCTAGGTTAAGCTTGGAGCGGTCAGAAAGTCTTGAAACCTTCAGGATTTTCGCAAAAATCAAGAATAGCCCAACATTCAAACATTATAGGGGTGTGGTGGAATACCCCCTTTCCTTTCAAGGGCGAATGTCATGTACCCCTGAGGTTACACAGGCATCGTTCGCGGACAAAAAGCAGGCCGTGCCAGTCTATGGGTCAGGGGTACACCGGGCCAGGAACATCTGGCATCAGTCCTTGATTTGGGTTGATATCTCTCGGGATCCGTGGCCATCAATTAATGGGGATTTATGTCCACCAACCACGTGTGAGGTTGCTCTCTATGAGTTAAATCAAGTTTCGCAACCAGTTGAGCACAGCAAGCTTCCATTTGTTTAAGCCCCTGGAAAATACGTGAAAGTATGTCCAGCAGTGATAGGTTCCCTTTAAAACCAACAAGGGAAATAAAAACATACTCTTAAGAAAATGAAGGCAAGTCACCTCGTGGCTTCACCGACCCTACCCATCTGTTACCTCGCTGGGCTTCCCGGCTGCATCCTGCCGGGTTGGCGGAAAGCACTCCGAAGAAGCAGCTGATCCTGGCGCAAAAACCGCGTGCTACGTGCTGGCTGTGCCGGTGAGCAAACCATGTAGATCGATGAAACCAGCAATCATGTGTATATATGTATATATGCATGATATATATATATATATATGCATACACTCCCTCAGACTAACATGGAAGCTCCCAGAAGGCCTCTGTAAATGGAACCAAGACTTCCAAAAAGGTCCTGGGAGCTTCCAGGTTAGTGTGGGGGACGGTATATTATATATATATATATATACATATCAGGAAGTAGAGAGCTGAATACATGATGCCAAAGGTTCTGGAACTAAACTCTAAACCCAACCCTCCCAACCAACCAACCAACCAACCAAACGAACCAACTTCCCAACCAACTAACCCCAAATTCTCTACCTTCGGCTAGCAAATCTTGCCAAAATTGGAGCCTAAACGGAATCATTGCTTAGGTTCCTCAAAAAGGAAACAACCGCCCAAAGTCGGCACTTGTGGAAAAAACCTGCTGCCAACCAAAAGGGAGGCTTTCTCCCCCCGGAAGCGCCCGAAGGACCGCCGGCCGGGCGCCGCACTCGATAGTGCCAGCGTAGCCCGCGTTGATCGGCTCGCAGTCCCTGAGCCGCCCGAGACATCGGCGTCCCGTTTTCCGGGGCCCCCGGAGAGACCTGCAAAGGAACTGGAAAGGAACCTAAGCCCACAGAAAAAAAAAGGCCTTAGTGCTTTTGCTTTTCTTTTTTTCCGCCCGGGGCTCTTGACGAAGACAAACCCTCTGTTCGGGTGTTCAAGTGAGAGGAAAAGCTCCCCTTCACAAAGCTCTAATTCTGCGCGATGTTGAGTGGCCGCCCCGGACCTTGGGCAGTTCTTTTGGGGGGCCCAAAGGAAAACCGTCGCGAGTGCCCCTGCTGAGGAGTTTGTGACCCCGGGAAAAAAAGGATAAGAAACACATTGGAGGGTTAAAAAGCCAAGAAACACCAACAACGGGATCTCTGTGAAGATGGCACACATGAGATTATTTCATCGTGGTTCCTCCTGGAATATCCAGAATAGCCTTATTTCCTTATTTCATCTTTGGTAAAGCAGCCAAAGCAGGAAGGCCATCTAAACAACAAAGGGAACACCCAGTTCCCTGCCAAAGCCTCGCGCTTTGAAAGCCGAAATGGGAGCGTCTTTGCTAAGATTAAGGATTTTCTTCAGCTGGCGTGAACTGGAAGACGAAAAGGAAGCCGACTAATTCCCGCCTAGCTTTGGAAAGATCCTCCTCCCACCGCAAACTGTTGAGACCAACGGCTGAGCTTTTCCATTCTAGCCGTCCCCGGCTGCTCAGAAAGTTGCTTCGAAGTGTGTCCGAAGAGAATGATGGGTGAAGAGAATGGGTAAACTACCCTTCCCTAACCAAACCAAACCAAACCAGGCTAACAAAGAAAGAAAGAAATAAAGAAAGAAAGAAAGAAAGAAACAAACAAACAAAAACAAGGAAGGAAGGAAGGAAGGAAGGAAGGAAGGAAGGAAGGAAGGAAGGAAGGAAGGAAGGAAAGAAAGAAAGAAAGAAAGAAAGAAACAAACAAACAAAACAAATAAACAAAACAAACAAACAAACAAACAAACAAAAAAACAAACAAAAAACAAACAAACACACGAACACACAAACACACGGACAAACAAGTGACGGGGCCCAGGTTGTTCCAACCTCAAACCCGTTTTTGAGCTGCATTTAGCAAAAAAGAAATGAACAGAAAAATAACACACGCGCACACACACACAGAGACAGTCTGGGGGGGGTCCGTTACGCTGAGACTTTCTCAACTTGCGAACTTCAGTCTGCCAGTTGCCCCTTTTCTGTGGACCCAGTAGGTGATACCCTTTTGGGACATCTAAAAGTGGACCAAGGCGAAACTACTTGGGTGTGGGTCAAAAACTGGTGCCCGAAATGGAACCCTGGTAAATGGAACCAAGGACTAAAACCTGCGGTCCCCTGGTGGCTTAATTTTGACCCATACCCTACTGAGAGTGAGCTCAGGGGTCAAGAGGGTCAAGAGGTAGGTTTTGCGCAGCTGAGAGTGCGCCTTTTTGCCGAGACAACTTTCTCGGCGCCCGGCGTCGTTGAGGTCTCACCCGAGCCCATAGCGGCAGAGGGGCCTGAGAGGGTGTCTCGGTGCTGCCCTGTTTTCGGTCACATGGAATCAAGGAGTCCTGTCTTCTCCTCGCGATCAATCAAAAACAGTTGCTGAAGTGCCCTGAAAAAAAGAACAATTTCAGCCATATATTCCCTTTAAACTCAGGAAAAATATATTCTGAAACGCTTTTGGGGGTTGTGCAAAATTACTTTGCCTGACCCCCCAATCACCGGCCATTGTCACGTGAGTCAGTGGTTCACAAACCCAAAATAAGGCCAAACGTGAAGACTGAAAACTGCAGTGAGCGGAACCTTCATATGACTTTTCGGTCCAAGCCCTTCGAACTCAAATCCCCCATCCCTCCCATGCCTCCATGATGGGCTTATCCGGGTTTCCCCTGGAAACCATCCAAAAGGAGGGCGCAGTTTCTAGTTGAGAAAACACGCAAATGTGGCGAAGCCTCACAAGGCCTTGGCTCACCTACTCGCTATGTACAACGGGGGGAGGGCGGGGGGGGGACAGTTGGATGGTGCGGGAAAGGGCACCCTAAGGAAAATCCACCCCTTTTGGATGGAGTTGCTGGGGGGAAGCATGAGAAAATCGAAACGCGAAACTGAGCAAAGAGAAGAAATACGCTTGCCTCTGGCACGATTGTCTGAGACTGAGGCTCCAAGACTGCGTGCTGCCTGCCACTGTCAGCGTGATACCTTAGCGACAGACACAAGCACTAGCTGGTTCTCAGTACTGGCCCCAACATTTTACCACTGTCAAAGTCACCTCCTAAGTGGTGGGTCAAAGGGAAACCACCAACCAGCTTCTAACTTTGATATCCCCTAGAAACACTCAAAATCATGACCCCGGCAGAGAAACTGGATGCAATGTTGGGAAAGGGATCACCTTAAAGGGCACCAGCTGGGGTCATTCCCTGCCTATCGAACCAGCAAGCTAAAGGCGTTAGGAGATTTCCCCAAAGACATCCCATTCTTTCAACCAGGGAGGTGCGGGAGGGGGGCGGGGGAGGGGGGCGGGGGGAGGGGGAGGGGGAGGACTAAGAAATGCATTTTTCGGTGTAATTTTGACATCTGGGCATATTGTGCCTTTCAAAAGCGGCCGTTTCGAAACCCTGGTTGTTAGTGGAAAGATGACCCCTGGAAGGAACGCGGAATTTGCCCTCGAGGGTGTGTAAGTTTGGTCCAGGTTCCCTTCTAGCTCTGCGAAGTCTTGAGCACCATTCTGGGCCACCCTTTTTTGGAGGCCTGGTTTTCTTGCTGGTGCGATAATTTGAAGATGACCCAGGGGTTGGGAATGAACCTGGGGATTCCCTGAAAGAAAACCATAGGGGATGGTTTTTGTCGGGGTCATTCCCTCATTTCCTGCCGAAGTTTTAGAGGGAACCCCCCCTCTAAGCAAGGAAAAAGGGCACTGGAGGCTTGGCAGCAGATCCAACACCAAGGAGCAGTCTTCGGAACTGGCCCGAAATTTGCTTTGAAATTGATTCCCAGTGTGACACCAGGGAACCAAAACAAAACCTCCCCTCATGGAGAATGGGCCTTCCGAATGTATCTCTCTGGACATGCCATTCCCACCCTGTTGACTGTTCACATGGTAGCTTTCCTTTAGGTACCCCTTTAACTGGGTCAGTAAAGTAAAAGTAAGACATCCTCAAACTACACAAGCGCGGGCGTACAGGAAAGCACCTCAGGGCAATTTTGAGAACCCCTCAATCTGTTTCCACGTTTCCTCTTTGTGAGGCGCGGAGCCCAAAGCGAAACCACCTGTTCGGGTCCCCTGTTTGAGCAAAGAGGGACCCTCTGAGTGACGGGTTCTTTGGTGTACCTTGAACGCACGCTGTTTGCAAGTCACTCAAGAAGTCCCCCTCCCATGTTGACCGTTCATATCTGGTTCTTCCATTCGCTGAATTCCCCTGGAAAAAGTAAACATATTGCCAGTTGTGATTGATTTCCCTCAAAGCCAACAGGGAAACGTATCAGTTGCTTATTCATTCATTCATTCATTCATTCATTCATTCATTCATTCATTCATTCATTCATTCATTCATTCATTCATTCATTCATTCATTCATTCATTCATTCATTCATTCATTCATTCATTCATTCATTTCATTCATTCATGTCCCTTCAAAAAACAAACACAAAATGATTCCTTCGGTCCTTCATTTATGTATTAATGTATGTCTCTTAAAAAAGAAAAAAGAAAGAAGAAAAAAAACGCATCTTAAGCAACTAGAAGGTGTGATTGCTCCGAGTGCTGCACTGTCGGTGTCGGCGCATCCAGGGCTGCAGGTCCTCAGGCGATCGAGATCTTCCCGCCCCCTCGCCCCCCCTCGCCCGCCCGGCGTTTTGCTTTTTTGGGGCGGCAGGCACCAGAAAGGCCCCGCCCACCCAAAGGCCCACCCACCCGCCCGCCCGCCTGCCCGCCCACCCAAAGAAACAAACAACACATGTGTTTTTGTGTTACAAGAAAAGAGGAGTCCTTCTAAAAGTCAAAGCTTGGAAAGCAAGTCAGCACGAGCACCCCATGTGGAGGTCAATCTTTAGATTTTGGCCAAAGGTATTATTGTCTTGACAATTCGCTTCCGACAGTGCCGGGGGAGCCGGGGGAGCTGGGGGGGTGTTAAAACACCTACGGGCCTTGTTACATGGTGATTGTGGTGGTCCCTTATTTTATGGTTACACAGGGGTTTGTGTGGAGACGGTTCAGTGAATATGTGTTTATTTGCTTTTGTGTGTGTGTGTGTGTTTGTTTTAAAGAGGAGTCCTGCAAAAAAGAACGGGTGGGGTCATGTTACGCGAAATGAATCCCAGCTGGTGAAGCTGCGGATAAAAGCTTTGTGCAAAGTTTGAGTCAGGGCAGCTGGAGCACCTCGCAGGGGAAACCTCCTAGAAATCTGCCAGGCCCGACTAAATTTCGCAAAACTAATTCGACATCACCCCACCAACAGGAAGCTTACTTAGGCCTGGCAACCGAAAGAGGGGGTTCTTCTCATAGTGTCCACTTGCAGATTGCCCCTCATTTGGTCTGGTTCAAAACTCAATGCTTTACGTGGCTAAAAAGCCCGTGAAAGCAAAGGACAGAACAAAACAAAACCAACAATTCATCTCTACTCTTGGTATGGTAGCGAAAAACTTTGTTTTTTGCAGACCCCCAGTAAAAGTGAACAGAACCAAACAACTAAAAAACCAAAAAACATGCCAAGAACAGTGAATGATTCCTCATCAACAACAAAAGGCTTAAAGGAAACACCTTTCAGCAATCAACCGTCGAAACCTTTCTTGCCAAAGCGCGAGACATCATAGCTGAGAGTGCCCTGGTTGCAGTAGAGCTCAAAGTTGCCCGTGTACCCAGAGTTCACGCTGCTACAGGCCTACGGGCCGACAGTTTCGTCGCCGGGAGAAGACCCTCAAGGTAAAGTAAAACCCACCCCGGTCTCAGAAACACGGTGGGCAACCCTCCACCTCAATTGCTACATGGACACTCCAACTATTACAACTATGGACAATTGTCTCGTAAGTGTGGCGACAAGGGTAGTTTGAGGTTCCCGTTTTGGTTGCTAGCCAAGAACGGTTGGAGGCAGGGTGTGCCAGTAGCAAGCTGCTAAGAACGAAACCTGCTTGCAAACGGTCCCACCGACTCCCGGGACCTAACATGATGTGGTCATTTGAGCTACACGCCAGAGATACGTGGCGGAAAGTGCTAGAGGAAACCAAGCATTCAGGACAGGTCCCTGGTTGTGATGCTGCTAGTGGGGTTGTCTTCTGAAGGAAAGACATCTGACAGGGATACCACCGCCCAAGTATGGGCATGTCTCAAAATACAGTGGCAACTAAAAATGGTGTCCTTTGGTTTTCTTTTAAAACTACGTACAAACACGAGCAGCTTCGAAAAACATGTGTATATTAATATATATATATATATGCGGGTATACTCTATTTTCGTGCTCGTTTGCACGTTTTCTCGCCCGCTACTTGCATGAAACTGACCTCGATGGCTCCGAGAACACATTGCCGAATACGATCTCCAGTCCAACAAAGGCAGCAAGCTGTCTTTGCCAATGCTGAAGTCAATTGCTTGCCTGGCTGGTGCTCAGACGATTCCAGTAGTTTCTTTAGAGGCTTGAAGAAGATGGACGAGAAGCGCCTTGCCGCCTGCTGGAGAGCCGTTTGAGTTGCTTTTTCCACTCCCTCGTAGAGCAACACATATATACACATGGGTACCCATATAGCAGCACTGACTTACCTAGGGGCCGAAATGGGTCCTTTAGACCCCCAAACGAACCGCGGCCTGGGAACGTCACCAAAACAAGTCACCGCCGCCAAAACGGGAGCTGCCTGGTCCCAAACTTTTGACATCCCTGAAAGTGTCCCAAAAATCCCACCCCCCTCCGATGTGTTTGTTTGGTGGGAAACCAAATTTGGATGGTGATGTTGGATGAAACTGAAAGGCGACCAAGCCCTTTCCAACTGTGGGGGTCTGTCTCTTCTTGATGTTGGGTGCCGTTTTCACCGTCCCCTTGTTTGGTGGGAAACGTGTCTTTTTTACCTTCTTTCGACTGGTTTCCCAGGCCGGTGCCTGGATCGATCCAGTTGCTTTTTCGCTTTTTACATCCGCCTTGACCCAAAAACTAGCGGTGACTGCAAAAAGCGATCGCAACTTGGCGATCTAGGTGGTTTCACGAGAAACCCATTTTGATAGAAACCGCAGGCTTCGGGGCTTTTCAAGATCACCTCGAAGAGGAACTCAACAGGTCTTTTGCTTGACCCAAACTCAAACTCGCAAGCCCCAAACACAAGGCTCTTTCGAACACTGGAAGGGGGACTTTGGAAGACCTGCCTCTTTTCAACTCGGCCCCTCTACAGGTTAAGTCCCTCTGTTCGGGGCGTCCATTGCGAGCCAAGCTCTGCTCTGTTCGGGGATGGTCCATGTTGAGCCATCCGCTCTGCTCCCCCCACCTCGCTGCTGACAATGCCGGAGGCCATGGTGGCGCTTGGGGTCACGTCTGCCGTGGTGCTGCCGATCTGGGCCGAGCGGCCGAGCGGCGAGAGGGTTTGGGAGCTGCGGATGGACGAAATCCGTTCGCGCCAGTTTGAAGCCAACCAGATTTTGTTGGTATTTACAGGGGAATCATCAGAAACCAGGGTTTCTTAGGTGGTGCAAGATTTCGTGTAGGGCTTGTCTTGAGGTTTGTGGCTAGTGGCAACCTTCCGATTTTGGGGATGGGTTGATGCTAGGTTTGGGGTTTGGCTCATGACGAAATCAACCTTATGCCAAACACTGGAGTTCCCATCCCTCCGAACACTAAGGATCAACCAATACTCACTTGCGGCGTGGATGGCCCGAAAAAGTCCATGTGTGCACACTTTATATTTGCCACTAAAAGGGTCGTTTCCAAAGGTTCAAAGTTCATGCACTCGAAAAGTGAGGAAAAAAAGGCGCCCGGGCTCAATCCACTGGTTCACTTATTGTTTTTTCTTTTCTTTTTTTTCTGGGGTCTCCAGGACTCCCAGATCCATTCCCATCGCCCCGCTCGGCTTCGCTGGCAGGTTGAAATTTCAAGGTGGAGTCTGGTCAGGGCAACTTCCCAGCCCGGACAGGTACTCGATCTCCCCTTCTCTTGATCAATTCTTGGTGGCTTCCATCGAAACGAGCGACGCTTAGGGGTTCCAAACTTCCAAAAGCGGAAAAGGAAGGACACCCGGGCAATTCCACACAAGCCCTTGGTTCTTACATCCATGGACCCAGAAGGATCTTTACCGGTGATTTTCATTGAAACGATCGCCACTGTTGGAGGCTCCAAGGTATTGTCGTGTTAATATATGTTGCTTTTTGTTTCTGGTGAATACAGTTCTATATACATATACACCATATATACTATATATATATATATATATATATATCTGTGTACAATATGTAGATATATATATATATATATATTATAATATGTGTGCATATATATATATGGCATATATGTAATATAATATACGCAATAATATATGCATATATGGGTTTTCCTGAAGAGTCCAAAACTGATCCAAGGCGCCGTGACCGAGACGGCTGAGCTGCAGGTCTTAGGCCTCGGATTCTTCGGATTTCTCGCATGTCTCGGGTTGGAAGTAGATGTCCCGTGGCCCAAAAATATGTTGGTTCATTTGGATGTGTGTTGTTCTTCTTTTCTTTTTTCCTTTCGGGGGGAAGGAAATCTGTTGGTTCATTTGGATGTGTCTTGTTCTTCTGCTTTCTTTTGCTTTGGGAGAGGGGGGGGAGGAAATCTGTTGGTTTGTTTGGATTTGATATTTTTTCTTCGTTTGCTTCTTTGTTTGGCGGGGGGGTGAGGGGGGCCTTGTTGCTTGGTTGGTTGGTTGGTTGGTTGGTGGGTTGGTGGGTTGGTTGGTTGGTGGGTTGGTTGGTTGTTTGGTTGTTTGGTTAATTAACTAGTTGATTGATCGGTCGGTCATTGGCTTTTCTGGGGCTCCGAACAAAGCATGGGCAAAGACCCAATTTGGATGTGAATTGTGTTTCTTTTGGGGGGGGCTTGTTGGTTGTTTTCTTTTTTTCATAAACGCAAAAATCGTGTTGCTGGTTGGATTGGAAAAAGAAACCCAAGAAACCCAAGACGGCAACAAGTTAAGTGAAAGCCATGTGTGGCAGTGATCTCCTACGGCTATTTGGTCCTATACTATAGGGCCCCAATTTCAACAGGGGCCATTTTGGCGACTCATAAGGCCTAGGGGCTCTTTTGGGGGGGGGGGGGGGTGCTCTGACATGGCATTAGGTTCTCCAAATCGGGATTGGTACCCACAAATGCTTGGTTGCTTTTGGCTTCCCTTGAAATACCAACCACGGGTGGGTGGCTGCAGGGGTCCCGAAACAAAACAGAAGGGCCGCTTGGGAATGTAGTTTTAGAGCTCCAATGCTTGCAACACACTGTTAATATGGCCATGGGTCAAAACCCTGTACCCCCAGTGAATATCCCAATCCCCACTGAAGCAGACTAAAATGCGTGGTGCACCTATCCCAAAATGGCACCATTGGTTTTGAACTATGGCCATGTCATGCCTTTCTGCATGTGACAAACACAAACACAAACACAAGCACAAGCACAGCACAAGCACAAGCACAAGCACAATCACAAGCACAAACACAAACACGCATACACACACACAAACACGCACAAACACACACACACACACACACACACACACACACACACACACACACACACACACACACACACACACACACACACACACACACACGCACGCACGCACGCACGCACGCACGCACGCACGCACGCACGCACGCACGCACGCACGCACGCACGCACGCACGCACGCACGCACGCACGCACGCACGCACGCACGCACGCACGCACGCACGCACGCACGCACGCACGCACGCACGCACGCACGCACGCACGCACGCACGCACGCACGACGCACGCACGCACGCACGCACGCACGCACGCACGCACGCACGCACACACGCACGCACGCACGCACAAACGCGCACGCACGCACGCACGCACGCACGCACGCACGCACGCACGCACGCACGCACGCACGCACGCACGCACGCACGCACGCACGCACGCACGCACGCACGCACGCACGCACGCACGCACGCACGCACGCACGCACGCACGCACGCACGCACGCACGCACGCACGCACGCACGCACGCACGCACGCACGCAGGCACGCACGCACGCCCGCCCGCCCGCCCGCCCGCCCGCACCGCGCACGCGCACGCGCACGCGCACGCCCACGCCCACGCCCACGCCCAGCGCCCACGCCCACGCCCACGCCCACGCCCACGCACTACGCACGCACACACACAACACACACACACACACACACACACACACACACACACACACACACACACACACACACACACGCACACGCGCGCGCGCACGCGCACGCGCACGCGCACGCGCACGCACGCACACACACACACACACACACACACACACACACACACACACACACACACACACACACACACACACACACACACACACACACACACCACACACACGGCACGCGCACGCCACGCGCACGCGCACGCGCACGCCACGCGCACGCGCACGCCACGCGCACTGCGCACACGCACGCACGCACGCACGCACGCGCACGCACGCACGCACGCACGCACACACACACACACACACACACACACACACACACACACACACACACACACACACACACACACACACACACACACACACACGCACACACACCTCTTTCCATGTTTGATCCTGGGGTTTCTTTTCGGACTGACGCCCCCAGCGTGCAGCTGGCCGCGTTGGCCTTCAGGCTGCCAGCATTACACCTTGGCGATCGAATCCGAGTCGATGGCACTGCATTCAATGAGGGCAGCAAAGGCGCTGCTTTCTATGCCAAAACAGGAGTCATGTTCAACCTTTGTGGAGAGGGCGACTTGCCAACATGTGAGGGTGAAGAGTCTGAGTCATGATTTGGCTGTGGGTCACAAAAGGGCAACCCCAAAATGGGTTGCCCTGGTAAATGGAGAACCGAAAAATAAAACCTGCGGTCCAATTCCTGGTGGCTTAATTTTGAGAGCCACACCCAGTTCCTGAGTGGCTCGGGCCAAAACAAAACTGGGCTCGCCAAGCCTGACTGTGAATAGTGCAAGTGAACAAGCTGGTGACGGTAACGACTTACCAAAACCCTTCACCCCCCTTCTGGTGTTCTCCAAACTAGACCGCGAAAACGGCCAACACCTACGGAAGCCAATCCAAAACAACGTGGCAACGTCGCACTCCTTCAGTGGAGGACTCAGCTCGCCACGACAAAGTGATGGATCCTTCGAAGCCCGAATTCACGTCGCTACACAGCCTGAGGCTGGAGGCAAGGCCAGGCTGTGAAAAGGTGATGAAAATGGCCGACCCGAAATTTGTGATGCCGGGTGGTTGATTCCTCGCTCGTTTCTGCAAAGCCGTGTGGATCACCCACAGATCGAATTTGCAACTCAGTTTTGTGTGGCAGGAGTGGGATGGTCAATGATCACCCTCTTTTAAACTTAACATACTCTAAAGGCGTTGGAGTGTGGAAATTCAACCGCTTGAAGGACACAGCAACAACTTGCAGGATTCTATGGGGAAAGATTGTTGTTCTCTAAGAAGGTTTGCTCTGGCAGTGTATGCCTGTTTTTTTTGAGGGTACCCCTTTGTTGTGGGTTAAAGGGAAACCAAAGGAAACATATGTCACATGTGTATATATATATATATATATATGTGTTCTTTATATGTTTGAGTGGATCCCCTACTTTAAGACACACCCGTGCAGTTGATGTCTATGCCCATGTCTACTTTCTCACTTTCAAGAGAACAAGTCCCCGATGAACAACCACGAGCAGGAGCGCTTGTAGCATAGATTGGGGTTCGCTTTTCGCAGTCTTCCCAAAAGGATAAAACTGAGAAGCAAAAACTCGGCGCCGGCACCCCCCATTGGAGGGCACTTGACAAAACATGATCATGCAAAAGAGCGTACAGTAGCTTGGAGAGCACGGGCACATTCTGCGAGCTACGGACAATATTATTTGGTCCCAAAGAGGACATGGGAAAAAGTTGGGGCCTCTACTTTTCACTTGGGAAGTCCATCTCCCAAACTGACAGCTGACCACCAGTTGGGACTGCCGCCCCTCCAGGCGATTGGATTCTGCTTGGTGTCCCTTGAAAACCACCGAACCGGACATCACGTTCGCGGGGTTTTTTCACCACAAACCCATGGCCATTTTTGGACGAATATGACTGAGAGTTTCAATAATGGTTTGGTGGTTGCATATATCCCTATGTGGCTGTGGGTCAAAACCCTGTATTCCTGGTGAACATCAAAACAGGTGGCAAATGGATGTTCATCCACCCTTAAAATGGAGCCATAGGTTGTGCCCCATGGCTATGTGTTGCTGATGTCACCCAAGGCTCCCCACATTCATACCCGCATGACTGTGCATGGTTTCCTGAAAAGATCCGGATCCCTGGAAAGAATGGGGAAGTGACAGAAGATAGAACCCACAGACTTGCGTGAGCCGCCTTTTGGGGGACCTCTTTTTGGGTTCCACGTCAACTTGTAGGGAAGTAGAACCTGGTCTGTCCAAACTCGCCAGTCATGGCGCACATGTGGAATTGGAAGGTACCCTTAGAAACTCGGGACGTTTGTCTCACGCTGAGAACTCCTCACTCAGCTTCCGCGCGAGGTGGTTGTGCCGCCATGGGCCAACTCCGACTGGCCGATTTACCCGCGGGGCGAAAATGGCCGGGCGGGGGGGTTGGCTGGACCTTCAGCCGCTTTGCTCGGTTGCGCTCTGCTCCCTGCTAAAGGTTTAACTTTTAGTGGTTTAATGGAAAACCCATTGGTTGGCGAAAAGTTAAAGTCCTAATATCCAAGCAAATGCAACAAAGTTTGTTTTACCAACCAAAGGGTCCCTCCAACAAAAAAATGGAGGGTGTTTAGTAGGGGAACCTTCCCCAAAAAAAGGGTAACAGGGCACTACTGAAAAAAACCTAGTTCTCATGCAAGGGAAGAAGTAAACTCTGCGGGTCTTGCATTTTGGTGGTCCATGTCATCTCATTTTCAGCCCAAGCTCTGAACATCACTGGAGAAACAAGGCTTCATGTGAATTGGGCAGCAAAGTTTGCCGCAAATCGAAGCTGACCAGGGATTGACACTGCGACCGCCTCAGGCTGCAGGCGCGAAAGCCAGGCACTTGCGATTCTGGGTGCAGAATCATTGCCCCTCCCGTTTTGGTGTCTCCTTGAAACATCAAGAGAGTTTTGAGTGATTTGGGCATGGGTCAAGATTCAACCAGGGACCGCAGCTTCTAGCTGTTGTTTCCATTTACCAGGGTTTCGTTGTGTGGACCTATTTTTGACCCACATCCAGTGAGCACCCAATCAAAAGGTTCAAAAGCCAATGCTCAACTTTGGTCTTACCTTAGGCCGGTCCAGGAATCTCTCAAAGCTTTAAAGGCAAGCTGGAAGAAAAAAAAAACACGCAGCCCATATTTCCGGGGCATACAAAAATTGGGGGGCTCTAAGTGGGTTACTAGTGAAAACTGGGTTTTAGGATGCTACACGTCCCCAATGCTGCAAGCTGCCCAATTGTGAATTAGACCCCGTTTCGGGCCCTGTGGAAAAAAAAAACTGCAAGCCGGTAGGCACTGTGCCTGTGCTCATGGAAATTGCTTCTGAATTCCAGTTGCTACTGAACAACCGGGGACATTGTCACAGCGAAAACAAACACATGCGGTGAAAAAAGCGGACCATTCCAACCAGGGTTCCATTTCGCGGTCGCGGTAGGCTCAAACCCAAAGGTACGCTTTCGGGGGAAATCAATTTCGGGGTTTAAGCATTGGGAAAATCAAAAATCAAACCCTACCCCCGACTCCAAATACCCACTTTTTAGGGTAACATGTCAACCCTCTACTAAAAAAGGAGGTATTTACCTTGAAAAGCCAGGTTTTCCAAAAATACCCTAGAAAAAGTGGGTATTTGGAGTAGGGAGTAGAACTCCCATCCGTCGCCATGCCGAAAGCCTGCAAGTACACGATGCTGCTGGTAGTTCCCACTGTTGCCTTAGAGTGCGCTTCGTCAGGCCGCTTGATCGATCCCCGCGGGGATACTACCCCCCCCCGGAGAAAAAAAAACCAAAAAAAAACGGGGGAAAAAATGGCCAGGCACCTGCATTAAGTTTTGCTGGTGGGTGTGAGTCTTACTTGGCGACCCTTTGATGGACATCATTTAGGTGGCGGTCTTTGTCCACCCGGCAATCAAAGGGCCTGTCCTCACAGCACGCTGAGCTCACTGACGCTCACTCCGAAGGTGGTGACACAGTTTGCCTGCGCAGAAAGATCCGCTTGACCCGTGTGTCGCAGACCAGTTGGGTATGTCTTTTTCAGGGGACAAACGGTGGTGGTCCTTCTGGCTTTCCTTTGGAACCACCAAAAAATGGGGATCCCCCGAAAAAAGACAGACCCATTTCCCTGCATCCGAGAATGCTGGAACCTGAAATACGCACAACCCGGAACCCCTGCGATGGGAGGGATGGTGCATGAGGCGGGCTGTTACTGCATCTTCGAGAATGGCAAAAAAGTCAGTGCGCCTTTGGACGGTACCGTTTTTTGGAGATTAGGTTGAGGAAAACCAAACCTTTGAATGTGGTACCCGGTTGCCCTCTTGGGATTAGGTTAATTCCAGCAAGGATCAAAGGCATGGAACCCTAAGGGTCCCTTTGGCTTGCATAGGGGAACCTCCAAAATGGGAAACCGGGCTTCCCTTTGCATTCCCTTTAAACCAGTCCAAAAAGGGGCATCCATGAAAAAAACAAAACAACAAACCACCCCCACAGCTTGGCTGCGTTGAGGACGGCCTGCGCCGACACCTCTGCAGAAGCAGTGGTCTCGGCCACCGCAGTGACATCGATGACCTGAGTCTCAAGCCAGCGAACATCTCCAAGGGTCTGTGGAGACATAGCCTATGTCCAGCAACGGAAGTGAAAAGGGTGTTGCAAGAAAAGAAAGAAACCTCAGCACCAAATCAGGAGTTACCCACTTCCGTTGACAGTTCAGGAATGATCGAGCGCCGCACTCGATGCCCAGAGCTCCATGCTTCGAAGAAGTTCGATAGGAAACCCCATCTAAAATGCTTGGTGGACATAGCCCCCCCTCCAAAGGTTCCTACTTCATGTTGACCCCATACTAATCAACCCCCTGGTTGCCAGTTTTAGTAATAGTGGGTGGGGGTGTTCCCCTCCAAAAGTGGTGATTCCCCAAAGCCAGAAAATGGACACCCCCCAACCGAATAAACTGGGGTTTATGAATCCGGGGTCATTACAAATCACACTTTGGCGGAATTAGATGACTTTTGGAAGGGCCCCACCCCCATATTAATAAACCGGCAACCGGGGTTGACCAACTCGGTTGCTTTCTGCTCCCCTGCTAAAAGTTTGACTTTTAGTGGTTTAATGGAAAACCCATTAGTTGGCAAAAAGTTAAAGTCCTAACATCCAAGCTAAATGCAACAAAGTTACTAAACTGGTACCTGGGGGTGATTCATATGGGGTCATTACGCCTCACAGCCACCACATGCGAAAGCTGAAACCTCTCACCTCCACCGTCGCCGTCTCCGCATCGCTGGGCACAGCCTCGTTGGCCGCCTGCGCCATGCCAAACGAAATTCGGCGCTCGATGACCTCCATTTGGTTAAGACCCCTGGACAAGTCAACAAATATGTCGAGTAGTGATAACTTCCTTTTAACACCAACAATGGAAAAAACAACATACCTAGATAGCCAAGTTGCTTCTTTTTTTCAGTCACTGTTGCTGGTTTTTGGATGGTAAAGTGGATGAAAAAAAACAGCAACTGGCGATCCAGGAATGTCCAGTAGTGATAAATTCCGTTTAAAACCAACAAGGGAACATAATAAGATATTCTCAAGCAAGTGCCGCAATGTCGGAAGTGAGGTTCTTTCTTTTTTTGAAACCCCCAAGTCTGAGTTGCTTTTCCTTGAGCAAAAGTTCATCACCTTTTGCAGGTTTAATGGAAACGGCATTTGGTTTCAAAAGGTCGAGCTCAAGTGGAAATTCCACTGACAATAAAGGCGTCGGTGTCGGCATGTCTTGGAAAATGGCACTCCCACATTACAAGGGAAGGTGGACAAGGGCACCCAAGTTCGTTGATCTGGTCGTCACCATTGAACCATCCGCCCCCTCCCCCCCCCGAAACGGAAACGCATCGACGCATCGACGCATCGACGCATCGACGCATCGATTCGCCGGGCATCGGCCCGCCTCATCAGGTTCCACCGGAGCAGCGATCTCTTCTACCACCACCTGTCACTGTAAGCCGTGAGTCTGACGCCCCTTTCGCCAGGGTCTTCTGATAGGTCCTCCAGAGCTTAGAACAAGGGTACCCGATGTTCTTTCTGTCTATTTTAGTAGGGGAACCCTCCCCCAAAAAAAGGTCAAAGGGCACTACTGGGTTCTGATAGATTTAGAATATGAAGCCACAAGAACTTCCGACATGCAGCTTGGCATTCCCCAGATATTCCAAGGAAAGGGGCAGGTGACCATCTGCGCATTGCATGGCTTGCCGCATCCCTCCGCATCCCTCCCCCCCCACCAACCCCCAACCCCCACCAACCCCCAACCCCCACCAACCCCCCCCACCAACCCCCAACCCCCAACCTCCCCCCCCCGCCCACCAACCCCCCCCCACCAACCTCCACCAACCCCCCCCCCACCAACCTCCACCAACACCCCTCCCCCCCAACCCCAGAAGCTGACCTCGGCGCCCACTGCAGCCGCCAGCTCTGATCCACTGGAGAGGGCCTGCAAGTTGTTGCTCACCTGGGGCGGCGGCGGGGGGGAAAAAAAAAAGCTCAGGTGATATCCCCAACCGCATGCGGTGCTCCTTTTAGTGCTCGCACCAGCCCGCAGCCCTCACAGAACCTCATGGAAATGTCGTGGAACCCTTGGTGGAACCCTGGTGGAACCTTCGTGGAACCCTGATGCAACCCTCGTGGGACCTTACCCCAGGGCCGCCCCCTGGCCACCCCGGAGCCTATCTGGGCTGAGACCCCAAAGCTTTCAGCTGTTGTGGAACAACACACGGAAACAACGTGCCTGTTCTGCCCGTGATGTTTGGAAGACCAACTCAAAAATGGGTTGGTGGTTGCATAAATCCAGCAAGTCTAGCAAGGGGTCTTGTTGAAAACACTATGCAAACACCCCGGCACGCTTCATGAGGCTGAGAACTCTGAAATCACACCAGCTCCAGGACTGTCGTTTACCGCTGGAAAACGAGTTTTTCTCCACATGGCTTCACACTCGTTACATAACCCATGTGGGGGGTGTCTCTCATTTAAGGGCACCCTTCTTGGGGTTTGAAGGGAAACCAAAGGAAAGCTAACTATGCCTCCCTTTATTACACACCCATGTAGACTCAAGGGAGCGTGTAGCAACCCTTCCGGGATGTGATTCCCAGAGGCACAACCCTAGAGGTCCCGAGGTACACGACGCTCCGCCAAAGACCTGTTTGCATATCAGGCACATGCTCATTGATTTGTACAAGCTCCGCCACATACTTGAGCCCATGGTTCAGCAGCTTGGTTCAAACTATTTTTCACCCATCCTTCTACCACTCAAAGTCTCCTCGATGAAACAATGGGAGAAGTGCAGCTAGAAGGGCATGTGTCAAAATAGCAGGAGGGCTCCAGCAAATCCGGTTTTCGGTGTCTGCCCATTTTTCAAAAAGGAGATCCCTGAAACAATGAGAGAAGTACAGCTAGCATGTGTCAAAACAATAGGGGGGTCCAGCAAATGCAGATTCTGTTTTCCGTCTACGCAACGACCTCTCGATGGCTATCCTCAAAACAGGAAAATTCTCAGATGTTCAGTGGCCAGGAAAGAAAAAGGGAACCCCACCAAAAGACACGCAGCACCTTTTTTCCCGCTCTCAAGCACGGACCCTTTTTTAGGGGGGGTTTTGGGGGGAACTCGACCAAAAGACACGGCAGCACCTGTTTTTGTTTCCCCGCTCTCAAGCCCGGCTCACAAAGAACTTCTTCCATTTGCTTGAGCCGCCGGGAAGAAAATTAACATTTCCAGTAATTAGTGATAGATTCCCTTTAAAACCAACAAGGGTTAATATAATAATAAATATATATAAATATATGTACATATATATATATATATTTAAAAAAAATGGAAGACTTGCTTCGAGAGTTTTCTGAGGCGAGGACCTCCGTCAGCTCCGAGGTCTGTGCGTTCAAGGCATCCGTGCCTCGAGAAAAAGGATCCGAAATTCCGGCTCTGGACCTCGGTGGAAAATGTTCGACCCAGACAGAAGCCCCCAAAAAACTGGGGCAAGCCTTTAGCCGGTGAAGGTTACATACCTCATGAACTGTTTTTTGGGAGGGGTTGGAGGCGGAAGCCCAACTTAAAACATCTATACGTGGGGTTGTCTCCAAATGGTAAAGAACAGTTCCCACAAGATGGGTGTTGTTCAGGGTCCCCATGGAAGGCAGGCATCCCCACAATTTCCGGAAAGGGGGGGGGGGGGGTTCATTCACTTCTAGGAAACGGTTTGGATGCGGTTTTGGTGGATCCAGCCCTGTAGCACAGCAAAGGAGTACGAAAAAGGAGTATGAAAGAGGAACAACCGGTATCCATTTGCCGGATCACTAGGCCCTCGAGGGTAAATATTTGACCCAAACAAAATAAGCCACCCATGTTGTTCAGAGTCCCCAGAAAAGCAATGCATCCCCACATTTTGCGGAGGGAGGGGGGGGTTCTGAAGGGGTTAACATTGTGTGTCAAATAGCCCTGGAGACATACGCTTGGGTCACCCAAAGGCGTGAGGGAGAGCATCCCCCAGTTTTGAGGCAGGGGAATGGCGAAGCACCGCCGCACAGATTTGGAGTCCAGCCAAGAACTCCGGCGATTGGAGGAAAACAAGCAACTTTAATGGTTCAACAAGTCGGGTGCGGGGTCATGGAACTAGCGACAACTCCAAGTCTCGCCTACCTCTCCCACTCACCGTCTCTTGGAAGCTACGAGCCAAACAAGCAGCACTCAGCTCCTGAAATAATGCTCGAAAGGGCTCTAGGTCCTCCAGTAGAGAGGCTTGAATGAGGGTGCCCGATGCTTTCTTTTTCTTTCTTTTTTTCTGTAGTCTATTTTAGAAACGGTAAAAGTTGGCACCTAGCGGCGAGGGCGTTCTCACCAAGTCCGGCCGGCCTGTGCTGGCCGCGTCGCCGCCAGATGCTGCGGCTGCCTCGTGGCAGGGGACTTCAGTCAACAGACTTTTGCTTCAAATCACATGGTAGGCTTCCATTTGGCCCAGGAAACAACAAACATATGTCCAGTAGTGATGAATTCCTTTTAAAACCAACCAGGGAAAATAAAAAAAGGTTCATTTCAGCAAATTGCTTCCAAAAACACCATGCCCCTCCTGGACGGCTCTTGAAAGGACACCGAAAAGAAACCCTTAAGCATCTAAAACAAACCTGCTCAAAAGACCTGCGAATACAAGACTTCCATTTGGTTAAGTCCCCAGGAGAAAATAACAATACTTGCAGTAGTGATGAATTCCTTTTAAAACCAACAAGGGACAATAAATAAAATTTCATTTCAGCAAATGGAGGTAGGGTAGACAACGGAAACATGATGAACAGAAGCAGGAAGCTATGCAACCAGACACACACCACCTCGAGCGCCTAAAATGAATTACCCTCCCTCCAACAAACATACCACCTGTGGGAGGGTATCCGTAGAATGACTTTCCTCTTGGGGGTACCCTGTGTCAGCTGCCATGTTAGTGGGAGGGAGGGTATTATATTCATGATCACTGCTTGTCAGGGTTTTAAGGTAAAAATGTGTACATGTATTTTTCCCATGAACTGCGACTGCGTTGATGCCTGGCGGAAAAAAAAAAAACGGCAACATGGCTGTCCAGGTGCAGCGCCGGGCCTCACGTCCATGCCATGCCCTGAGTCCCCGACGGCATCGTCCGAGGGGGTAATGGACACGTCCAAAGCAGTGGCCGTGGTGGTCGCCAAACGACGCCCTGGAAAAGCACGCGCGATTGATCCGGTGTGAAAAGTAGCATTTCAGGGTCTGAAATGAACCTCCTCCCTTGAAAAGGGTTTCCACACTCGGGGGGCCGCTCATTTGTCCCAGCCTGATTTTAGGATTCCCATCCCTATGACTAGTTTTACTTGGAAGGGGGGTCCTTTGACGTCACAGAAGGTTGCACTAAACCATGCCAAAACCCATTTTCCGCAACTGTGGGTTGATTTTCTGAAGGTGAGGACAGGGGGCCAATCCCAAGATTGTGAGCTCAGGTGTCCGCTTCACCTTTGGGCGGTTGCAACAAACTAAGCCCCTCGGAGTGGTTAGCATCGACTGACTTGCACGCCTAAGACCTGAGCTCAAAAAAAAACGGTACCAAAACGCAACCCTGGTAAGTGGAAACATGGACCAAAACCTGCGTAACCCCTCCTGTTTAATTTTGAGCCACACCCAGTTGGTCAAAGGGGATTGTTTTAAGTTCAACTCCTACAATTCCACAATGGCCCAAGACGTTTGGCACAAGGTCAGCACCTAAACAAGCATCCCTCTGCTTCGGGTCTCACGCCGCTTTGCCCGGGCATGCAGCATGCCCGCTGCAGGTTGCACTGTTGCTCAGGCTCTGGCTTGGCGTCTGACAATCGTCCAAGGAAGTACAAAGCCTCAGAGCAAATCTGAAAGTTCAAAGCGGACCATCCTCACATGGTGTACATGTCGGCAATTTATTTGAGCCTTGGCTTCTTGCGACCGCATCACTGCCACAAAGTTCTTCTCAGCGCCCAATGAGAATTAAAAGAGCTCAGGTAAAGAGCAGATGCAGGGTGTGGGAGTTTCCTAAACTAGGATACCCCCAACGGTAGTTAGGCTATCTCCGCTGCCCGAAACGGACCCCAAAGCCTTTGGGACGCTTTGAAAACCCTGGGAGAAAAGAAAAACATAAACCCACCCAATGGCTTTACAAAAAAAAAAAAAAAAACTCCATACGTGCCATACGAGCGCGAAATCGTCCGGCATCTCAAACATCAAACTGACCAGGTGCCCAGCACAGAGCTGGCATCTGACTCGTCCGTCTCCACCAAGGTCAGCCGGCGTCGGGCAGAGACGGCAGCCACCTGCCGTGGTCAAAGCTGCTTCAGGCGTGTGCGATGGTGTTGAAGGGAACCCCACACGGGAAAAAAAGGTCCCCCCAAATGGAAAACAGGTCATCACAACAAAATCACCAGCAAAAGGGGGGCATGCACCATCTACTTTTACCCTTGGAAAACATGGAATTACCCTTTAGAATGGGGGAATTCACCCGGAATCTGAGTGCCATATCCCATGTTTCAGCGTGGTTTGCATGTCCAGGAACATGGTTACCCGCTATTGCTTAAACCTGCTTGTTGTTCCCTTTAAAGGGACCAAGGTTTTGGTCAAACAATTTCTGCCAAACCTTGGTTGGCACGCAAGAAAAATGCGTCAGATTGGGGAATGCAGGCATGTTAGTATGCGCCGGGCAAATACTCACCCGCGCGTTGCTTTGCAACTCCGTACTCTTTCAAACTCGGCCTTGCAAAGTCACCCCCTCCGAAATTTTCCGTAGCTCAAATCAGAAGTCCGGGGTACCAATGCTTTCACATATGGAAAACCCTCGTTTGACAACAGCTCATGCTTTACATGGCAGTCATTGGGCACTTTCGCAGGACAACAGTTGCGGTTTCAGCAGTTTTGTTAAAGGCAGCGCAAAAGTTTTTGCGGCGACGTCTTGCACGTCAGAAGAGTATCAAGAATCAAACCATGCACCAGTAAAGCAGCTCAATACATTCTGCGACTGCCGTTGATCGTGCGCGGATGCGCAAAGGACAAGTATCAGTCGGGTGCTCAGCGGGTGAGAGGATGTGCTTATCATGTGGCAGGGCCCTTGTAGGTGTGCGTGTGTGTGTGTGTGTGCCGTGCTAAGTGGGGGGCACTTGAGTGGGTGTGCTTCTCATTTGGCAAGCGGGGTGTCTCCTTAGTGGGCAAGGAGGGTGGGGGGTCTGGGTTGGACTTGGACTTGCCAATACTCAATTTAGTCCTGCCACTACTAACTTAGTATGGCCAATTCTAAATTTAGTTAAAAACAACTGTTTGGGTGTGTTTTGGTTTTAGGTTTTATCTACAAATCGTTGCTTTGGGGGCCGCTTCAAAAACAGGAATTCCCAAACCTAAGTATGCCTTTAGTGAGAAGGGCGTGGATAAACAACTCTCTTTGATCTGGCATTTGTGCTGTCTTTGTTTGCCCGGATTGTTTTGTTATTTTTGTTTGCAAAACCGCTTTCTATTCAAGCGACCCTCAGAACACTCAAAATTATGAATTAATAAAAACACTTTCTTAGCAACCATAGACACAAAAGAAGTAGGTAGGTCAAGTAGGTAGGAATAAGGTAGGCAGGAATAATGTAGGTGTGCAGGCATGTAGGCAACATTAGTTGTCCCCAACAAATGGTGAGCAACACCCGTTCATCTAAGCTTTATTTGGTCAGCGTACCCAATCGCGTCCCCTTTACTACAGCAAATGACTTGCATAACAGTGAGTATTGACTGTTGCTCATATTTGCCATGGTCAAAACTTGTTATTAAATATGAATCTATGTGGCCCACAGCCGTGGTTCCCTTAGCAGGTTGCTCTTACAACGGCCCATGCTCCCGAAGGATCCATGGCCCCCTACCGACCTCAACCGTCCAGTCTACATATGCTGGTGGCTGGCGAATAAAGGGTGCCCCCGAACAACTTGAGGCGACCCACTGGTTAAACACTGCCAAACCAATTCACATAGGGGTCATCTTCAGCACTCACTGCACATAGGAATATGGACTTACCTCAAAGGCACACCCAAACGGTGGGTTCCTTTGGGCTCACTTTAAAACCCAACCAAAAGGTTGGGTTCCTTCAGAAAATGACACTCCCGTATAAGTCAAAACGGGGACCACCTGGGACTTTCAAGGGGATGATCTGGCATAGTGCTCTCTTCGAGTCAAGCTTCTAAACAATCGGTTCAAGTCAGGAAGCTGTTGGCAGTTCCAAGAAAGGGCTCTCCAGAAATGGGTGGCTTCCTAGTACCTTCCTTCAAACCATGTCAAACGTCTCCGCATGTCCATGTCCCAATAGGGCCCGGCTTCCCTTTGGCTTCCCCGCCCAAACAAAGACACACCCTATCTCCGAACATCTTGCCAAGAGCCGTCCCAAATCCACAAAACGATCCTTCCCATATCCGCCACCAAAAAACTCGGTTGCTTTCTGCTCCCCTGCTAAAAGTGCAACTTATCGTGGTTGTATGGAAAACCCGCCAGTTGGCAAAAAGTGAAAGTCCTAACATCCCTTGGCAACATGCAACAAAGAAAAGCTGGCCTTGCCGACTTGAGAAATGCCTCTCTCAATCGACATAATGTTGACCCCGGATTCATAAACCCCTGTTTCTTAATATGGGGGTGGGGGCCCCTCCAAAAGTGATCAATCCCCACTAAAACCAGGGACACCCCCATACTAACCTTCCGGTTTTTTGTTTTTCGTTTTGTTTTCTTCTTTTCTTTTCTTCTGGGTCAACATTAAACAAAAGTCTCCAAGGCTCGGACCACGATGCGCTCTGGTGGGATGCCCAGCAGAATGGCCAAGTTCGTTTGGAACTGGTCCGCGTTGAACTCCTCGATGCTGATCCTCAGACGCCAGAAGAATGGCCGGATGCCGCCCGGACTGGGTGGGTGGGTGGGCGGGCAGGCGGGCGGGTGGGTGGGTGGGTGGGTGGGTGCATCAACTGGCCTCTGTTGATTTTTGCCTATGAGTGTATGTTGGGATAGTATGTATATGTCTATACAGTTTGCTTTGGAATACTCTGTTTATGCACTTGAGTCTGCGTGCGCTCTGGCATTCCGCTGCGACTCCTGATTGTTCCTTTCGCTTGGGAGCTGTTGACTTCAGGTTGGTTCAGTTCTGAGATGTGTAAAGAAATGTGACCAGCCCTGGGGCAAATACTCATGTCAAGGGAGGCTACGCCAACAAACACGACAAACCCACGGCGTTGACAGCTAATGCTTGGGGCAAGTACCAGTCGTACGTGCAGTCGTAAAAGCCAAAGGGATGCAAAAGCCCTGTGACCCTTAAAGGGTGACACCCTGCAATCCGGCAACAGAAAAGTCCAGGGTCACAAGTCACTAGGCTGCTATGGCTCCCCAAGCCTTTTGTACTGCTAATCCAAGCCTCCATTTGGGTGTCTTAAAAAACAGAGGCCCCTACAAAACCACGCCCAACAAAGGGTGCCTGCAAAAAGTCTAACTTTTGGGGGGGGTTTAGTCCGGAAAACCCAACTTGATTTCAACCAAAAACTTAAAGTCAACAGATCCGTTGCCCACTAGCAGTCAAGGCAACCTGTTGGTTCCCCCTCCCCCCAAAAAAACTGTTTTTTGAACAGCCGCTGAGTGGGTTTTGGTTCCCCCTCCCCCCCTTTTTTGTATTTTGAGCAGCCACTGAGTGGGTTTTTTTGTTTGGGGCTCCGGCTCAATGTTCATCTTCAGCTTCACCGTGGGAGTGCGGCGGATCACCAAGTCCCTCTGCGCCTCATGCGAAGCGCTTTCTGGGCCCGCAAGAAAGCAGCGCAGAACAGGGATCCTTACATGAGCCACACCTGAACACTCCGCCTAATGTTGGTAAACCCCTTGGAAATGTTGGTACGGAAAAAAGCGACATGTTTCAAATGGTGGCAAAATGTATCTTTCAAGGAGTGCAGAAAAAAGAGCCACATGCTCTGACTGAGAATGCGCTAGGTCCTCTCCAGTGGTTTGAGGTTAGAATCAGGGTACCAACTTTTTCCTGTAGTCTATTTTAGTAGGGTCCCGAACCCTCCGTAAGAGGGCACTACTGGGAGACCTAGTGGATTCTGGACTCCTTGCAGGGATCCCTTATCCAGGTGCTTCCAATCTGTTTGCCTCAGCGGCGCCAATTTTGGGGCGGGGGGCTATGCCTGGAGCTGTGGGCATCGGCCGTGAACAGCCAACATGGGAGCTCCATGAAACATGTTCGAGGGGGATCCTTCACTAGCTTGAGTCATGTAGGGTCAATGTACGTGCAACACCAGTGATCCCTGAAAAAAAACTACCTGAGAAATCGTATATCAAGCTGCCAATTCTCAACTGGGGGGCGGGGGTTTAGTGAGGGCCTAACCAACTAGGTCCTCCAGTAGAGAAATTAAAATAAAAGTACCATTTTTTCTGTATTCCCTTTTGGTACAAAAAAACCTCCCAACCAAAAAAGAAGCGGTGAGAAAGTTGGCACCTAGCTGGGTCAAGAAGGCGAACCTGCGTCTGACTGGCAAAGAGGAAGCCAAGCTTTGCACCGGGCACTCCAGGCTGCAATCACATGGGTGTGGCTCAAAACTTTAAGACCCAGGGCTACGCAGGTTAGAAGTCTTCGGCTCCATTTACCAAGGTGCCATTTTGGTACATGTTTTTGAGCCACAGCCACATGGCCAACACAGTCAAGTCTCGCAGATTGTGGAGTAAGAGTGTCAATAGAAATACGTGCCATCCCTGAAAACCCTAATCCTTAAATTATACCCCCCTCCAACAAATACACATCTCTAATTAATTTCTACTTGTTCATGAGAAAATCATTTCCTCCTTTTGTATTCACTTGGCCTAGGATGGCGCTGGTGAGCATAGCCGGCAACGGACCTCCGAGCCTACCTGAGCTCCCCTTTTCACATCTGGATCACTTGAGTTGCAGACTCGGTCCCTTGAAAACGAACATGGTCCAACCCAGCAATTTGTGTCAGGCTCCATGTTGATTGGTGGAAGGGTACCTCTTTGTCGTCACAGCATCCTGAGGCAAAAAGTCGGCTCATGATCATGGATCGAGCTTGGTATCCGCACGTTGAAGCCTTCAGTAGATCCGCGCATGGTAACGACCAAGCCTCGCTCTGCACAGATGGAGCGACTTTCTGAGGAAACCTTTTTTTTGGTGGCATCTGCACCAAGGACCCACTCAAACACCAAAGATCTGGCCGTTGAAACTGGGTTGTGCTGAGCCTGTTATAGCCAGAACCAAACCCGCTCTTGAAGGGGTCAACCCAAACTGCACGCAAAGGTCAGCTCATTGCACCCCATCTGACTGGACCTGCAAACCTGAAGGCCATTTCCATGGGTTTCGGAGAGGTTACCACTTAGAAGGGCGACATACCGCACCATGTATACGGTGGGTCATAACCTGTTTTTTAATCCATGTTGCGGATGAACACCCATGTACCACCTATTTTTATGTTCACCAGGGGTAAAGGGTTTTGGCCCACAGCCAAATAGGTGCGGGAATCCGTCCTTTTGGTTCTTTACATGATCTTGAGTAGACCATGTTCATATGAGAGTTTGAGTGTGACTCATTTCTTTTGCTGCGGGCTTTGCCGGATCATTGATCTTGAATCCTTTGCTTGCAGGTGCAAAAACGAATCCAGACTCGGGCCCAACTCGAAAAAATGTTGGACTCTCGAAAGACTGTGTGTGTGTCTGTGTGACTGTGACTGTATGTAATGCAATGTAACAGGGCTCCCCATATTTCCCCCCCAAAAAAAGCATCACCCCCAATAAAAAGCATTCCCCCTTGGACCAAAAAGCCGCCAAAAGTTGGAAACATGGGAAAATCCGACCCCTGTGCAGTACTTTCGGCCAAGTGGTCGAGGCTTTGGCTCTGGCTCTGGCCCTGAGCTCCTGGCGCAAGGCCTGGGCATCCACCACATGTGCGCCATGCCTGGCGAGCTTGGGGCAGACCGGGTCCCACTTCCCTACGAGACGTGGAACCCAAAATCTGCGGCTCCACCCCGAGAAAACGCGGACGTCTGTGGGTTAGGTTGACGAACCCGAAAAAATCGCGGACGTCTGTGGGTTCCATCTTCTGCCACTTCCCCGTTCTTTCCAAAAATCCGTTCATCAGCTTCACCGGATCACCAAGTCCCTCGCCTGCGAAGAAAATGTTTCTTGGCCACCAGCCGTTAAGGAGCGCATGACACCTGAACACTCCGCCTAATGGTGGGAAACCCTTTTATGTTGGTACGGAAAAAGCAACATGTTTCTCAAATGGTGGCAAAATGTATCTTTTAAGGAGCCCTGTACAAGTTCACATGGAACCCCAAAAAATTAGGGGACACTTCAGTGGAATCAGATCACTTTTGGAGGGGCCCGCACCCCCATATTCATAAACTGGCACCTGGGGTTGATTCATATTATTCTAGGGGAAACTTCCCCATTCTTTCCAGGGATCCGGATCTTTCCAGAAAACCATCAGAACCCCAGCAGGAACCGCGACCGGTTTTTCAAAAGAACGATGGTTGAAAAGAATGGGGAATGAACCCCTAGAAAAAAAGAGGTCCCCCATAAATCTACAAATCGCGGGTCTGTGGGTTCCATCTTCATCTGTGGAGTATCCTTGCGTGGCCAGTGTTTTCAGGCGAGCAACACTTCTGCACCGAAATCGGCTAAGAATTCGAGCAATGTGTAGTGCAGAGTGAAGATATCTGCGAGTGATGTGGGTCAAAAGGAGCCCAAAATGGCTGTGGGTCAAAACCCTGTACCCTTGGTGAACATCAAAATAGGTGGTACCTGGGTGTTCATCCCCCCCAAAATGGAGGCATAGATTATGACCCATGGCCAAATGGAGCCCTCAATGGACACAAGGACTGGTGGCTTCGTTTTGGCCCATACCCAGCTGACCCATAAGAGTCTTCCCGGGCCAAGGCCACCGTGACAACACCAGCCAGGGTCCTACCGGCGCAAAACTCTGGAAATCAGAAACAGGGCAGGTGTGCGAGCTGGACAGCGTAGGCCTTTCCTGAGGCTCGGCGAAAGGAACAGTGGGTCTTGGGGTCTTGGACACCCCAGAAACATCAGTTGCACACCAGTTGCACGCCAGTTGCACACCAGTTGCACGCCAGTTGCACGCCAGTTGCACACCAGTTGCACACCAGTTGCACACCAGTACACCAGTTGCAGGTCCACACCAGTCACAACAGGGGGGACCTGCAACTGGAGACTTGTGGACAAAATCCACGCGAATCGATCGGCTGGGATGACTCGCTGGGATTCGCGGATTTCGCCCTTGGGAGGCTGGGAAAGGACCCATGGACCCCCTGGAGCAGCTTGTCGGAATTTGGACCCCCAGATTTGAGTGGCTGCCTCTTGGTCCGCAAACCAGAAGGCTGGCAGCCGAAAGCTTGATTTACCCAATAGCAAGGCAACCAGATTTAAAGTTTTGGCATGTTCACCCAGCCATAAGGAGAAGCCCTAATCTTGGTTGACCTTGGAAGGGGAGCAAATCTTAGCAGTTAAGTGGGGATTTCCCACTAAAAAACAAGCAACAATGTAAAGTGCTTCCCAACAACCACCATGTAATTGAATTTCTTTTGGGATTGTCCCTCCCCCCCCCAAGTGGCCAAAGTGGGAATGCGGATCTCAATTTTGTGGGCCTCGATTGGGAACTTTGCAAGGCGGTTCCTCACTTGGGGAACCCTTTTTTGGGAGGATGTTGAAGAGGCAATTCAATCACAAACCAGTCTATTCCCAACCGTTTTGCAGGTAGCATGGATGGCCATCCGCAAGTCAACCCTAAACAACTCCCAACCCGAAAACATCCTAAGCCCTAAACATACCTCCCAAACCACTAAACCACTAAACCAACCAATCAACCAACCAACCAACCAACCAACCCACCCACCCACCCACCGACCCACCCACCAACCAACCAACCCACCAACCCACCAACCCACCAACCCACCAACCCACCAACCCACCAACCCACCGACCCTCCGACCCACCGACCCACCGACCCACCGACCCACCGACCCACCAACCCACCAACCCACCAACCCACCAACCCAACCAACCAACCCAGCAAAGCATCCTAGCCTGAAACCCGCCACCTGAATTCTTCAACCCCAACCCCACCCCCCAACACCCCGCCACCTCCCCCCAGCCACCTCACCCCCACCCCGTCCCACGAGGCCGCGGCCGCAAGCTTCAGCGCCATGTCGGGCTCCCGCTGGCTCCCCACGAAGACGTTCACGCCCCGGGAGTCCGGGTAGAAGATCTCCAGCAGGATGGACTGAGCCAAACGGCGAATTTAAGAACTCGGCTGGGCCATGGCTGGGCCAAGTTGACACAGGCGATCCCTGAAGAAGAAAAAAAACCTGAGAAATCGTATCAGGCAGCCAATCCTCAACTGGGGGGGGGGGTTAATGGGGGCCGATTCTTTTTGTGCCGTCGATTTTAGTAGGAGGGGTTCCTCCCAACCAAAAAAGGGGTGGGAAAGGGCACCTAGCTGGGGGACCTAGACGAATTCAAGGGCCATGGCTGGGCCCAAGATTCGGAGAAATAAGCTGACTTCGGATTCAACCCCTTGTTGAATAGACACATCTCCCCCTTTTTAGTGGGAGGGGGTTCATCATTTTAGTTTAGGTGTCACCGAATAGGATGCTTGTTCATCCGAGGTTCCCATTCTGGCCCTTAGTGCTCCAAAAAGCCACTATTAGTCACCAATAGTGGCTATAAGCCTGCGATGGTTCCTCTTGCTGTGGACCTTTTTATCAGCTCAGGAGGCTCGAATCCGGTGATTCGCGTGATTCGCTGATGCCCCAGCGAATCAGGGTGAACGGAAGCTAGCTCTGAAAGAGTGAGTAGCCCCTTATCTGGCCTCATGATCTTACCATTCTTAATCCTTGTCGTTGGGTAGGTTCACGCTCAAAGCCCCAGTTTCTGACTTGCGGCAAGCCCGTCAGCCATGGGTTCAGCTTTTGGGCTCAGGACCTTTCCAACGAGCAGGTGGGAACGCTTCTCTCAGTTGACTCCGCATCATTCCCACAACCCTGACCATCCGTTTTCTCGACTTCTGGTTGGGTCCAAAGAGGTTGGGGGGGGGGGCTGGAAGAATAGCGAACCCCACTTGGGTAACCCAGGGCTCAAACATGGGCTGAAGCCCTTTGATGTACCATGACTTTGATTTCAAACCTGGGCGGAACTGGACGTAGACAAACACTCGGCAGCCTTGAAAGAGAAGCGCGTAAGGCTGCGGCGTCGTCTGGCCTGGGGGACCAGTAGCGAAGCCTGGCGATGGCAAGGGCTATATGAACCAACCGCTGACCGATTCGCGAATCGGTGCTTCTCAACATAGGAGTCCCCCCCAAGAAAAAAAGTGTCCCACAGCTCAAATCGCTAAGGGGGTGCCCTGAAGTCATCTTTGTAGGTTTGCCCCAGATGGGTGTTCTCCAAGTAGGGGTTGCCAGAATTGCTGCTTTCCTGTTGGTTCCCTTTAAATACCAACCAAAATAAGAGGCCCATCATTTTGAGAAACCCTGCAGGGATCCCTATATTTTTCTCCAGCATCACCCCACCAAAATGAAACTCACTCTGACATTGGCCCGCATGTTGATGTTTACAACCACAATTGTACAACGGGAAGAACGGGAACCCCACATCAGGGTCCTTTTCAGCCATAGTTCAGTAGAATTGCCTCAGGTGCTGGCGTCGGACTTCCACCTAGCCCAAGTGAACTGGCGCAGCCTGCGCATGGCAGTTTTTCGTCTTCCGAGCGTCCAGCCTGAAATTCTCCGGCAAGGACATGACTTCCGTATAGTAGGTTGTGTCCTCACCGCTTTGTCAGGCACTTTCCTGATACCACGGTCACTGGGTTTGCCCTTCAAAAGTTGCGGTTGGCGGGGTCCAACAAAAAAATGCCACTGTTGGAGGTCCAAAAAAGGGGAATTGAGGGACCCCTTACCAATAAAAACCTCCTGAATTGCTATTGTTCACTTTCCGGGTGACGATTCGCATACAGAAGTCGACCAATCCGACCTCGTTCCCATGCAAGCAACTTATCGAAATACGAGCTACTACAAAATCAGCGGCTTTTTCTTTGAGGTAATTGATTCAGTCCAGGGGCGCATGTCAAATGTGGCCATGGGTCAAAAGCCAAATCGTACCCCCAGTGAAATCCCAATCCAGGGTGGTGAACTCACCTACCAACCAAAATGGTACCATTGGTTTTACCTTGGCTCACATGGCCATGGGGCATAACCTATGGCTCCGTTTTGGGGGTGGATGAACATCCATTTGCCACCTATTTTGACGTTCACCAGGGGTACCAAAACGTTTTGACAACCACAGCCATGTGACAACTTGCGCTCAGGACGCGGCTGGCTTGATGAGGATGTGATAGAAGGAGAAATCCCAACCTCAGCATCAGGAGCTCCCAGTGCTGAAAAAACAAACAAAACAAAAAAGGCGGTATAATGCGAACCCCGGATTAAGCAGAACCCCTAGTGGATTTTGCTGAAGTGGTTCAAAGGGAAACCAAGGAGAAACGAGCCGAGGGCGCCGCAGCTTGAGACGTACCCCTTCTGGAAGTAGTATTTGAAGCGCACCCGACATGCTACAGGCTTCTGCGAGGGTGTCTCAAAAAAAGGGAACACCCAGCACGATGATTTTTTAAGATGCTGAGGCGAACCAAAGAGGCGCGTAAAGCGCGACAAAAAAAAAGCCTTTACTTGGATTAACCCCCCCCCGTTTGGCCAGAAATCCCTGCAACTTGTCATGGTGGCAAGTACAGCTGCGATACCAAGGTGGTTGATTCTCATGACTTTGGCACAGGGATTCCCCTGCATTCACAGAAACTGGCAACCTAGACTCCTATGTCCTACCTTGAAAGCAAAGCTATCCCCAATAATGAATATAGCTAGAGGGAACCTCAAAAATGGACCTTGAATCCCCAAGTAAAATCACAAGCCCAGGAGAACAACCAACAAAAAAGTTGAAAACAAGAACACCGATCCTGGAACCAAATGGCCCTCCAAATAAAACTCGCACCCACGGAGAACTGCCGCGCCCGGCCGCATGGGCAGGAGGCATAGAAGGGCCCCACGCCTCGGGGAAAATGAGACCAACATCGACCCGGCGGAAGGGTCTCTGGGTGTCCCGGCTTCGGGGCGTGATGGGCGTTGGTTGTTTTTTTTGTCCCCCCCCCCCCCCCCGTTTTTGTTGGCCAACGTTCGGCCTCACCCACAAGCTCAAGGGGCGAACTCATCAATTTAGTGCCGGGGGAGATGGGGGAAATGGAAGATTCCCCAACCTGGATGTGCGTTTGAACAAAATAGATGGATCCGGCTATTAAATCACCATGTTTGACTGAACTCAGTGCCATCAATGTTCAACCAAACCAACCTTAAAAGGTCACCTACGTATGCTCATAACGCCAATCAAGCAGGTGTTGTGCACTGACCGTGGCTGGTCAAATATGGGCAACAACTCCAAACTTTGTAAAACCGTGGGTAGCCGAACTTCCACATTGCAAGGTTGGGGTGTTTCCAAAAGGGTGCGGATTCGTTTCGGAATCCAAAAGAAAAAACGAAGAAAAAAAACCCTAAACAAAAATACCCCTCCTTTCCAACATGTGACCCCGGAAACGGCGAGTTTCTTTTTTCCGTAGGTGCCCCCAAAAACACCTTGCGAGGCAAGACCTCTACTAGCCTCCAAACAAAGCCACGCCCGGTGCGTCTGAAAGGGGTGGGAACGCCTGGGGTGTCCCAAAATCTGGATGGAACACTAGGACACTGCAACACTGGAACTCGAGAACACTGGAACTCTTGCATTGGGAGCGCTGGAAGACTGGCAGGAATGGAACACTTGCACACTGGAGCGTAACATTGCCCAATCCAAATCGGCCATTTGTGCGAAGGGAAACCACCATCGAGGCATAAGGATTAGCCTTGGAACCCGAAGAAAACCATGTGTAGAGGAAACTCGATTTCGAGGTCCAAGTTCATTTGCGGGGGAAGGATTTGTTTTTGAACAGGACACATTCGAAGCCACTCGACGGGCATTTGGATGCGCAGGGAACGAGGTGGAATTTAGGTTGACCTAGGTGGGCCTCTTTTAGGGCACCAAGATGCTGGCTTTCCTTTTGGTTTCCTTTTAGATCAGCCCAAAAAGGGAGTCCCCCCAAAAAAAGACGCAACCACCTAGGATTCGGAAGACTTCAGTTGACTTTCGGAAAGGAAGCTAACCCCAGAAAAGGACGGGATCCAGCTGGGCTCAATTCAGACTGAAGCTGAGGAGTGTCCCCCAGGGTTGCTTCTCTTTCGCATGTACAATTGGGGACCCTTTGGTGACATTAGATTTTGGTGGGGACCTTTGACATCAGATTTTGGTGGAGATTCATGTCCACTTGTGCGGTGGTTCCCTATTCAAATACGACTTGTACCTACATCACTCAAAGCATACCTCACGTTTCTCAGAGCGCACGACTGGCATTCGGGTTGCTTAGGCAACTCCCGCCTTTTTTACCCGAACGGGGGAGCGAGGCAAACACACACACACACACAGACAGACAGAGACAGACAGACAGACACACAGACACACAGACACACAGACACACAGACACACAGACACACAGACACACAGACACACAGACACACAGACACACAGACACACAGACACACAGACACACAGACACACAGACACACAGACACACAGACACACAGACACACAGACACACAGACACACAGACACACAGACACACAGACACACAGACACACAGACACACAGACACACAGACACACAGACACACAGACACACAGACACACAGACACACAGACACACAGACACACAGACACACAGACACACAGACACACAGACACACAGACACACAGACACACAGACACACAGACACACAGACACACACACACAGACACACAGACACACAGACACACAGACACACAGACACACAGACACACAGACACACAGACACACAGACACACAGACACACAGACACACAGACACACAGACACAGACACACACACACAGACACACACACACAGACACACACACACACACACACACACACACACACACACACACACACACACACACACACACACACACACACACACACACACACACACACACACACACACACACACACACACACACACACACACACACACACACACACACACAGACACACACACACACACACACACACACACACACACACACACACACACACACACACACACACACACACACACACACACACACACACACACACACACACACACACACACACACACACACACACACACACACACACACACACACACACACACACACACACACACACACACACACACACACACACACACACACACACACACACACACACACACACACACACACACACACACACACACACACACAAAAGAGACGCTTGCGTTTTTGTTGGGGGGAATCAAAGGAGCCAGCAACTTTTGTGCGAATATTGAAGCTGAGGCTCTGCTCAACACCCCAGCTTGGAACCCGTTGTTCTCCTCCGTGTCCGGGGTCAACACCTCGGATGCTTCTCTACCCAACAAGGGAGGGGGGGGGGGGTGCGGGCCGGGGGGGGTGGGGGGGTATCAAAACCCGGTGTCAAAATGGTCGTGATCCCAGAACCATGCTTCAAGAATTGAGAAGGCGGATGTCCGCAGTTATTTATGGTTGGGATTGTGCCTTACCAACCTTCATCTAGCCGGGTTTTGATTGTGGCTCAACAGGGGGGGGGGGGGGGGGGGGCGGGGGGTGTGCGTGCGGGGGGGGGGTGGATGGTATGATGGACAGTTGGGATCTATTTTGCAACCTCCTTCATTTAGGGTGTTGTTTTTTTTAGGGCTCTTGGCTACAAAATAGGTGTCCATGGCACGGGGGGGGAAGGGGGGGGGGGGAAGGTTGGGGGGGGAAGGGGGGGCAAGGGGGGGGGGGGGGAGGGGTCTTAAACAGGAAGCTTGGGTGGGGGATCGTGTCCACCTCTCTTGAGGTGGTCGCCTATGAAGATTTTTCCAGCCGGATTCCAGAGGCGCTTGGGTTCTCAGGAGACAACACCAGGCCCAAAATGTGTTGGCTTGCATGGCTGCAGTTGTCTATTGGTTTTGCTGTCAAAAAAAACACTCCAAGGGTACCACGCCCCGGAAAAACGAAACACCCACGTGCCGCATGTGAGGGGATTGCTGACTCAAAAGTACGACCCAGATTGGCTGAAATTGCCTTCAGGTGGGTACAATCTCGGGTCCAGGGAGACTTTCCGGCCTCGAACATGATCTTCGAAATCCAGAACGGGGAAGTGGCTTCTGTTAATGAGACGCGCTTGTCGTGAATAAAAGCCACTGCAAGTGTTGTACATACGCAGGGACAAAACGTGTCGTCTAGGTCTTTCAGTAGAGAGGCTAGAATAAGGGTACCGGGGAACCCTCACCCAAAAAGTAAACGGTAAAAGGACACCTAGCTGGGAGACCTAGTTCTTCTTTGGCTCTTTCAACTCTTTTAGTTGTCTCCCACGCCCCTCTGTTCTGCCGCGAACAAGGGATGCGGCCTGCGATTGGGATGCGCAACCTCCGAACTTCGCTTGGACCTTCCTTTGGTTCAACCCCCAAACAGGGCACCGCAAAAACAACCACCAAAACGGATCCACGGTTCAGGGGAGCGGGGGAAAAACCCCATGATGTCTTAGGGAAAAGCCATTCAGTGCGAATGCGCTAACACAAATCGTACACCATGTGGGATTCTGAAACAACATTCCGTGTATATCACCTTAGAACGTTCCCCACGAAAACGGTTTTCACATCTGGACCCCGGGGTGACGAGTAAATCACTCCACGGACAAACAAACACGGGACACTGAGCCCCCCCCCAGCCCCCCAGCCCCCCAGAAAAACAAAAGGGAAAAACACACACACAAAAATAAAAAAAATAAAAAATAAAAAAGACACGTGTTGGACCCCCCAAAGCCGCCCACGCATTTTGGTTTTGTCCCAAAACGGGGCTCCGGCCAGCGGCCCGAACTTGATGTCCTTTGCCCCACCTTTGGCAAAGCTGCACTTCAGGCCAGTTGAACCCCGCCCCCCCGCCCGCCCGAACCCGAACCCCCCTCCGTTGATTTTATATAGCTGCCTAGATAGCCAAGTTGCGATCGCTTTTTTCAGTCACTGCTGGTTTTTCGGGCTAAAGTGGATGGAAAAAAGCGATCGACTGGCGATCCAGGTAGTTGTACGATGGTTGGTATCCGGGGTTCTGCATTCCTTTAATTCGATCCAAATATTATGAAATGTGCAAATCAGATGTGGATTCGGACGCTGACCCGCCAATCTAGACATTGCCGGGCTTATTTTCAGACCTCATGTCCTGCGTGCTCCGAGAAGAACTTTGTGGATAGCACACTCTGGGCATCCTCATGCGGATTTGGGTATGGCTCGTCAAAAGACGGATTGGATCCAAAACAATGAGTGGGTCTTACTTTCGGTTCCAGATCGAAAAAGGTACCACCTCCATAAAACACACAAGCGTGTGTGTGTGTGTGTGTGTGAATGTGTATGAGTGTGAATGTGTGTGTGTGTGTGTGCGTGAATGTGTGCGTGTAAATGTGTGTGTGTGTGAATGTGTGTTGAAAAAAATGTGTGTGCGTGTTTGAATGCGTGCGTGCAAATGTGTGTGTGTGTGAATGCGTGTTTAAGGAATGTGTGTGTGTGTGTTTGACTGTGTGTGTGTGAATGTGTGCCTGTGAATGTGTGTGTGTATGTGAAATTTGTGTGAATGTGTGTGTGTGTGTGTGTGAATGTGTGTGTGTGTGAATGTGTGTGTGTGAATGTGTGAATGTGTGTGAATGGGTAAATGTGTGAATGTGTGTGTGTATGTTGGTGTGAATGTTTGTGTGAATGTTTGTGTGAATGTGTGAATATGTGTGTGTGAATGCGTGTTGAAAGAATGTGTGTGTGTGAATGTGTGTGTGAATGTGTGTGTGAATGTCTGTGATTGTCTGTGAATGTGTGTGAATGTGTGTGAATGTGTGTGAATGTGTGTGAATGTGTGTGAATGTGTGTGAATGTGTGTGAATGTGTGTGTGTGTGTGAATATGTGTGTGTGAATGTGTGTGTGTGTGTGAATGTGTGAATGTGTGTGTGAATGTCTGTGAATGTGTGTGAATGTGTGTGAATGTGTGTGAATGTGTGAATGTGTGTGTGTGTATGTCTGTGATTGTCTGTGAATGTGTGTGTGTGTGAATGTGTGTGAATGTGTGTGTGTGTGAATGTGTGTGAATGTCTGTGAATGTGTGTGACGTGTGTATGAATGCGTGTGTGTAAATGCGTGTGTGTGAATGCGTGTCGAAAGAATGTGTGTGTGTGTGTGTATGTGTGTGTGTGTGGATGTGTGTGTGAATGTGTGGGAATTTGTGTCAATGTGTGCCTGTGTGTGAATGTGTGTGTGTATGAATGTTTGTGTGTGTGTGTCCAACGATTCTGCAAAGGGCGCCCTATTGAACATAGCACATTCCGCCCTGCTGTTCTGAATACTTCACGAGTTGCGGAATGCAAAAGTATGCAGCAAAAGCATCTGAAGTGGTGTCAGAATTGGCGAACCCTTTTCTGCAACCGCTTCGCCCGAAGGCACATCCCAGCCAGCTGAGAAGGGCTGGTTGCGCTTCCGCGGTCACCGTCACGGAAGCAGTCAGCTTAGCATCAGACGGTCCAAGTTCACCATTTCCAGCAGGTCGACGGTGGTGTTGGCACAAACCTGGAGACATACTTCACGGCAGGAATCCAGAACCCACCGAAGGAAAACATACTTATCCGCCCTTGAAGCCGACACCAACTCTGGCTCCCCTTTTAAAAGATGCCTGAAAAGAGCCCCAAAGCTCTTCAATGAACTTTTTGCCAGTGGTTCTGGTTGACTCGATCCGCTCGATGTTCCTGGCCTGCGCCCCCACCTCCGTGCCCTGCAGGGTGGTTTCGCAGAAGGGCGCCCACCTGAATTCGAGCCGTCAGACCCCAAAACCAAAAGTTTACTGGTTTGCCAGTTGCTGTTTTGCCCACCGTTTTTTCCGGAACCCCTCTCGAATGGTTGTCTCCTTTTAAACCAGGTGGTTTGACGGGGTCGAAACACTCACATGTGGATCGCCACGAATTTTACTTTAAGAGTACCTTTCATAGCTCAACCTACGCCACACTCTTTGTTGCAACCAAATCGGGTTCAAACCACAATGATATTTTCACAACTCAAGGGGTTTCAATCTTCCACAACAAACAAGTGCTTTACGTCTTGGATGGCCGAAATCGGTGGCGCTTCAAACAAAAAAAACACATGGCCCGGCTCGACGTGGCTGGGGTACCCTGCACAATGTCCGTTCTTGGTGTCAAAGGCAATACCGTGGCCATGGGCGATGCGCCCGTGCCTCGAATCCAGCGAAACCGCTCCCTCCTTTTGGTTTGTGTGTGGCCGGCTATCCGGCCCCCCCCCCCCCCCTGTTTTTTTTGCGTTTTTTTTCTTCTTCTTCGAGTTGTTGACCTTTTGTTTTCCGATGCCAACAGTGGGTCCAAGGAGATTGCTCAACAGTCTTAAAGTTTGCCAAGACTTGTTTGGGGTCCCCTGAATCTGACATGGCAACGGTCTCCTTTGGGTTTCCGAAGAAGAAGACAAAAAAGACGTCGCTTCCGTGGTCCGAAGCGCCCAAAATGGCTTCAAAAAGAATCGCCAGCTCGGGCGCTTTGGCACCCCTCGCGCTTCCAAGTATGATGGACATTTAGTGAGTCCCCTCCTAGATCGCCGAGTTGCTGCTTGTTTTCAGTCGCTGTTGCTGGTTTTGGGATGGTAAAGCGGATGGAAAACAGCAGCAACTGGCGATCCAGGCTGGCTTTTTTGAAAGACATTTAGTGAGTCCCCTGGTTTTGCGGGAAAACAAGAGCTTGTCCGACCTTGGACGGCTGGACCAAAACTGACCGAGCCTCACGTGGTTGCGGGAAATCACCCGAAATCTGCGAAAGAGGGATTTCCCCATCCCTGTAACTATTCTATCACTTGAAAGGAGATTCCCTTGCTGTGCCACCACCTAGATCGCCAAGTTGCTGATTTGTTCAGTCACTGTTTCTGGTTTTTTTGGGTAAAGTGGATGGAAAAAAGCAGCAACTGGCGATCCAGGCAGCATGTTTTCTGCTGCAAACCGCCCGCAAACCGGTGAAAAATTCAACCCGGTGGGTGCTGCCAGGAAGTGAAAACTTGCAAAAAACACGACTATCTCGCTTAACCAATCGGGCCCATTTTTCCACATGCCTGGATCAGCCAATAGAGAAGTCAGAGAGGGTGGCTTGCTTTTCAACATAGTTGGTGTCATGTTGGTTTCCCTAGATCAAAGGCCTGGATCGCCAGTTGCGATCGCTTTTTTCCATCCACTTTACCATCCAAAAACCAGCAACAGTGACTGAGCAAAAACCAGCAACTTGGCGATCTAGATGGCTATGAATGTTCATAGGAACCAACCAAAACCGCACGGAAAAGGTGGACTTTTGGGCTCTTGGGCTCGGCATTTCCGCAATGACCAGAAATGGGCCAAGCAGCCCTCGGGACCTGTAGGTGAGAAATTTGCGTGCCTTAGAGAAAGACAAGGGCTCCAATTGAAGGGGTCGGCGCAATTGGAGCCACGACATGGATGTTGGGCCCTTGGCTTTTCGGCGTCCTCTTGGTTTTCATGCAAGGTTCATAAAGGGATCAACCATAGGCGTCCTTTTAGGGGAAATAGATGGCCCTGGTAGATGATCAAACCACCAGGTAAACCAGGGCCATCTATTTTTCTACCAAAACAGCCAAAAAGGACACCTATGGGATCAACCCATTTTGGTCGCTTGAAACCCGTGGAAGATACCCCCAGAAACCAGAATACAAACCGCATGGCAAACGCACGAGGTTTGTGTTGGGACCATGCCCAGTAAACCATGCTAGCAAAAAGCGCAATGGGACAATGTCACCGCCCATGAGGCGAGCAGTATGATCTTCAATTGATTGACATGCTCTTAGAGACGAGGGGCAAAGAACAAGCAAGAACAGGGAAGGGGCTCTTCGGATGTAAAGGTCCAAAACGTTGGGGGTTGAACAAAACACGAACCGCTTCCAGGGCAATGCTTTTAACTATGACACTTCTATTTGCTTATGATGTGGCCATGAATGTTGAATGGGGATGCTTTGGTGGACATGATGTTCTTAGGGATTCACGACCGGCCTTGGGCGTGACCACATCAACCAGAAGTGTTGCAGCCCAGGGAACTAAGCGAGTGAGCGAGCTGGCGATCTCATTTTTTGAGACCGACGGTCAGACGTTGCCCAGACGTTGCCCGAGTTCGCCTGTGAGGGTGCCATCCGTATCCTGCAGCAGCAGCTGATCCAAACCTCTCGAGCGACGTGGCTCGGATTGGTTCGCGACTGAGCCGTGATTCCCAGGGGAGGTGGGGGGAAGGTGGGAATGAACCCAGGGGTCCTCTTAAAGGAACCACAAGGGATTTTGTGTAAGGGTCGTTGCCTTTGGTGGAATTAAGATAAACTAAAAGAGTTCACATTGAGATTCATAAACACATGGATCTTTCTAATGGGTTGGCAAGGCAAACCAAAAGCCAACCACCTAGAGGCCTTCAGGCGTCCTTCAGTTTCTTCACAGGAACCCTACTGAGGTCCGCGGCTTGGGTGTGTCTCCAAATGGGAAATGAAAGAAACAAGAAACAATTGGGGCAACATGTGGCTTCCGCTCCCGCTCCGTTTGGGAAAAAACATCCATATGGATGGATGCCATATCTTTTTGCCGGGAAATCAGGAGGGTCCCCCTCCACAGGGATCCCGTTGAAGCCAAACCTAGCTTCCTCAGCTTCCCTCTTGGTTTGGATTGGTGGTTTGGTGAAGGAGGGGTTTCCCATCCCAAAACCAGAGCCGGGGGTTCCAATTCCCGAACCAATCCAAACCACCAATTTCAGGGTTCCAATCCCCAAACCACCAATTAACAACAAGCACCATTTCAGGGCTCCCTGATTTCCTGTGCCACACCCACGCCCTCGCACCGCTCGCACCGCTCGCTCGCGGCTGCGCGGCTTCCAGCTGGGCTCCGCGCCCATGCAGCCTCCGCCGCTGCTGCGGCAGGGGCTCGCGCGCATGTTGTAGGACTCGGATGCGTGAGGAGTCCTTCTTTGGTCCGCCAAAAAGCGACCAGGAAGGGGAGGGGGCTGCGCCAAGGGGGGGGGGGTTTGAACGGGGGCGGGGGGGGCGGGGTTGAACGGGGGAAAGGGGGGGGGGGGGTTGAACATCACCTGCCAGGGGGGGGGGAAATTGAAAAGGGGGGAGGGGGCTTGAACATCACCTGCCAGAAACAGGGGGAGTGGGGCTTGAACATCACCTTCTCCGGCCCTCCAAAATTTTGGAGGGAGCTTCTCTTTGTTAAGGACATCAGGAAGCCTCAGCACGAGCTTCTCGAGAATCCAAACATCGCTGTGAAGAGATGAGCTCTCTCCCTCCCGGAGCAGCCAAACAAAACGCCCTTCAACGCCTCCAACATGCTCTCGGTTGCGTTCTGCTCCCCTGCTACAAGTTTTTCACTGGTAGTGGTTTTTCATGGAAAAACCATCAGTTGGCAAAAAAAGAAGTCCTAACATCCAAGCAAAATGCACCAAAGTGCTTGTCTGGCAGTCTCAGAGCGAGGCAGCATCCAGACGGTCAGTGCTCAGCTCGAAACGAGCATCCAGGTCGGACTGGCAGGCGACAGAATCTGACTCCGCGCGAGCTGAGTGGTGCATACACTCTCGGACTTGATCTTTCAATGGCAGGGTATGACTTTTATTTTATTTTTGTGATTAACATGTAAACTAAAAAAGTTGGACATCAGAATTCGATGGGGATTCATGCCCACCAATCACTTTTCAGGAGATTCCCCGTTGAAATTCATGGCCATGTCATTTGTATCTGGGCATGTCTCTGTGAACAGCAAAATCCTTGCTCGTTCAATTGCCTTGCTGAAGCTCCTTGCAGCATGCATAGTCAAGGCTGCACACACATTTGGCCGTAGGTCAAAACCAATGGTACCATTTTGGGGTAGGTGCACCACCCATTTTAGTCGATTTTAGTGGGGATTGGGATGTTCACTGGGGTACGGGATTTTGACGCATGGCCATTTTACTGAAAACAATCTTGACAGGACTCATGCAGCAAAATGATTGTACAGCCCAGGCAGTGAGCATTTATTTGGGCCTTCAGTTGGTTGAAATCAAGCACCTCTCAAATGAGGTCCTGCCAAATGTGTAGCGCGACGCAATTTTGGTAGCGAATGGGAACCCTTTTGGGGCTGACCATTTTTAGTGGGGAAGCCACCTAAACAACAAAAGACCGAGGGTGCTGAACAACTGGGCAAATGATGCAAAGAAATATAAACAAATGCCATCTTGGGGCAAGGTGCACACAGTTCAGTTGAGGCACGGTCGACATTACTTACTTACGGCCGTTTCGCTACTCAGTTTGAGAGTCCCCTGGTCGTTTTCCAGCGTTTCCATCCTTTTCCAGGGTTTGTTTTTTCGTTTTTTGGAGAGTCCCCTATCGTCTGCCATGGATTGGTGATACCAATGAAACACCGAATACTCAGCTCAACAGAAGTAACTTTGACGCTACTTCAGCCGGATATGTGGCCCTTCATTGGGGTCAAGCTCAGATTCCAACGCACTTGTCGAGCAAAAGCCCAGCCTGTTGCGAAGAATTCTGGGACACCGAAGAGAAAGCCTCGAGTGAAAGGTCCTTATGAACGGGTTCATGGAAAAGGAGCCAGCCCCCAAACCCAGGCGTTGGCAGTACTCAATTTTCTCCTGGCAAGCACCTCGAACGATACGCCTGAGCGAACTGGTGAACTGGTGAATTTTCTGGTTGGTCAGTCGAACTGGTGAGGTCGGCCAGCTTACAAGGGAAACCAGACGAACCTCGGGCGGCCGCATTTCGCGTTATGTAACTCGCCACATTTGGAGGGCCCATTGACCTAGACACGCCCGGCCTCATACCAGGTGGTCCTGGTGAAGCTTGCCGGGAAGTTCACCTGGAAAAACAAAAAACAACGAAGCGCTCCAAGCGCCCGAAGAGCACCTCAACCAACACCCCAAACAGCATCCCAAAATAGCACCTGCACAAGAACCCCCAAATTGGATGCTGGCGTCAATCTCGCAAAAACACACCTGGCCGACACCAGGCCCCCCAAAAAAGCGCCTGCACCAGCCGTCAATCTCGCAGAAACGTGCCCACGCCCACCCCCAAAACCACCAGCACCCCAAGCACCTTGCCATCAATCGCAAAAGTGCGCCCGCACCATCACCAGCACCTCAAACAGCACACCAAAACAACACCTGCACCAGCACCCAAAGTGCATGCCCTAGCACCCTGCCGGCTATCTTAAAACAATGCGCCCGCGCATCACCTGCAGCCCAAACAGTAGCCCAAACAGCACCCACACCAGCACCCCGAAACTGCAAGCCCCCGAGCACCCAGCCGTCAATCTCGCAAATAACTCTCCCTTCTTTTTAGAAGGTAAAACCCCTGTAGCGTTCAGCTATCTAGGGAATAAGGTAGAAGAGAGAGAGAGAGAGAGACAAAAAAAAAGTGGCGGACAAAGAGCAAGCAAGAAAGAGAGAGAAAAAGACAGATAGTAACGAGGAAGAGAGAGAGAGAGAGAGAGAGAAAGAGAAAAAAAAGAGAGTAAAAGAGCAAGAGACAGAGAAAGAGAGAGAGAGAAAGAGAGAGAGAGACAGAGAGAGAGAGAGAGAGAAAAAGAGAGAAAAGAGAGAAAAAGAAAGAAAAAAAAGAAAAATATTAGTTGAAAAAATAAACGAGAAAAAGAGAGAAACAGAGAGAACAAGTAAGAAAAAGTGAGTAAGCGAGAGAGAGAGAGAGAGTATAAAAGAGCAAGATACAGAGAAATATAGTAAGAGAGAGAGAGAGAGACGAAAAAAGCAACTAGCAAGAGAGAGAAAAGAGAGACAAGAGAGAAAAAGAGAGAAAAAAGAAACACAGAGAGAAAATGAGAGAAATAGAAAACAAAACAAAACAAAGAGAAACAAAAACGAGACAAAGAGAGAAACAGTAAGAAAAAAACGAGTAAGAGAGAGAAAGAGAGGGAGTAAAAAGAAGGCAACAGTCAGAGAAAGAGAGCAAGAGAGAGCGAGAGAGAAAGAGAGAGTAACAGAGGGTAAGAAAGAGACAGAGGGAGAGAGAGAGAGAAACATTGTGGAAAAAAAGGAGAAAAGAGCAAGACAAAAAAAGAGAGTGAAAGAGAAAGAGAGCAAGAGACTGAGAAAGACTGTAAGAGACAGACAAAGAGAGTAAGAGAGAGAGAGAGAGAGAAGATTTTCACTCATGTTACAGCCTCCGGATGCAGCCTCCACCTGACCATGTTATTTGGCCAAGCATGTGATTCAATGTCGGTTGTTCAAAAGGAAGAGTCCCAGTGCTCACTGTTGGACCCAGGTAGGCGTGAGTCCCTTCCTTTTTTCCACAAGGGAGCCACAAGAGGGACCAACACACCAACCCTCAAAAATTGCAATTCTGCCAGCACTTGGGCCTTGGGGATCCCAGACCCGGTGTTTGTGTTTGGTTCATTCAACATAATTCTGAAGGCTCATATGACTCTGTCTCCAGATCGGGAACCTCGGTCATTTCCTTTTAAGCCAGGCAGGAACCGAAGACCCCTTCTCAAATGCTTGGGGCTTAAAGCACCAGGGCCATGCACAAACTCGCTCGTTTTTTTTTGCTTTTTTTTCACGTGCCGAAATCGTGCCCTTGTCGTGCAAAAATCCAGAGCTCCCCCCCCCCGACCCCGCACCCATGTCCCTCCAGATCTGCCAAGTCCGTACAGAACTCCTGGTAGCTCTTTGTAGCTCCGTCTTCAAAGGCAAGAGGAAAAATGAAAAGTCACGCGACTTGAAGTCTAGCAAAAACCCTTCCAAACATCAGCTGCCACCAAACCCCTCGCGCCTCTGCGCCCCACATGTTCGGAGCGATGGCGCGATCCCTGGGCGCGCGCGAGTCACCGGAACAACCCTCGTGTCTGGCCCTTAAGATGAAAAACAGGTTCTGGCAACTGGTCTCCCTGCCAAAAAAACAAAAAACACGCCAAGAACAACTCCCCCCCCCATAAAAAAGAAAAACAGAAGAGGTGCTATAAAAATTTGGCTCCGGTGTCCGCATGTTTCAGCCCAACCTTCTGCCCAGCGTCCCTTCCCCCTGAGGCCCTCCTTTCGACCAGCCATCGATCCGTGTTGAGAGGCCCCGGGCGATCGGTCGCAGTCCGAGCTCTTCCAATACGCAAAGGTGGTGTCCTCGAAGAAGGTCCAGCCTCGCGAGCGAACGCAGAAGCCGGAAGGGCCCCTGGGTCCCGTGAAGAAAATGGGATGGGGTCATGCAAACCAAAATTTTAGGGGTCAGGACCCCAGGTTGACTCCAGGTCTGTGTGTGTGTTGTTGTTTTTTGATGGAAATGCCGGCCCCTTTTCCGGGAGGTTTCAAAGGGAAACCAACAGAACCACCCAGTTTGGAGGTCCACCAGTACACACATGTTGGCCCCATGGGACAAACCCCCCATTCGGGTGTGTCTTTTACTGGAGGACCTCCAAACTGGGTGGTTGTTCTGTTGGTTTCCTGGGTTTTCTCCGAGTGTGTGATCTAGGGAAGACTCCAGGCAAACCTACACGGGCGATGCCTGGCCCCTGGACGGCCTCCCTTTTGTGAGAGTTGACCTGGCTTTTCTTTGGGCGTTTCTTTGAGGCATCCACCGAAGAGTGGGGGAGGTTCCGGTTTGGACAGCTTTTTTCCAGGCACCCGGTTGTCAGCGAATTTCGCGCAAAGGACAGCAGAACCAGCCCCCATTTGGGTTCACCGGGCCCCTGTTCGCGTAGAAGCCCTTGGGTCTGTTCATTTTCCGAGGGGCGTCAAGTGGCCAGGGTTTGATATTGATCCCCCTTAGAATCCAAACGCTGGTCGAAAGTTTCAAACTTCCGACTAGTTTGGATGGGTTCATGGGAAAAGAGACCTATTTTTAGAGCTACCTGAAAAGGATTACCGCCACGTTTTGGGAAACACCCAGCCTGAGTACTGCCTTAGTTCAGTCAAGCTGACCTGGAAACTTTGACAACAGTTTCATACCAAGGTTTCAAAGGTTGCGGACTTGGTTCTACCCCGTGTTTTGGGGCCAACAAAGAGGATCCCCCATTCAATCACGCTAGCACCGAGGACTCGCGTTTCAGTGGTAGCTTCGGCTGGCGAGTCCAATCGACATTGGCTGTCTGAGGTGGCTGCCGAGGCCCTTCTGCATGTGGATGTCCTGTCATCTGGGAACTTCGATCCCATGACTACGCTCCCACTTTGAAGGTGTTCTTGGTATCCAGGTGGCAACCTAAAGCCCCCGCATGTCCCACCCTCCTGCTCTGCACATCTGGTTGGCCCCAGCACGACCTATGCCTCAGATCGTGGCCCTCTGCGCCTCCATCGACCCAAGCTGGAGTGACAGACATCCAGACAGGGCGAGCAAGAGGATGTAAGGCACAAAATTGATACCCAAAAAAGGGCCACGCCTCTCGGGCAACCGTGAGGGAGCAATGTGCGTTGCTCGTGTGCTGAACAAAGGTTTTCCGAACACATCCTTGAAGGCCTTATCCAGCTGATCGGATCGTTTAGGTCAGGTCTTTGGGATTTTTTAGAATTGGTCCATGTGGCCTTTCTTCAAAATCCAAATCGTACCCAGTGAAAATCCGATTCAATCCAACCACTAAAATAGGAAGCCCAAAATGGGTGGTGAATTCACCGAAAACCCCAAACTGGTATCCCAAAACGGTTTTGGCCCATACCCACGCGAATCAACTTGGGACGTGAGCCGCGCGCTGCGCCCGGCCTTCTCCCAGGGCTGATGGCAGGGATTGTTGCTCGGCTGCCTGGCAGAAAGGCTGGGCGCCCGGCCGCCCCATGGGGCCACTTGGCTTTTCCCCTAGCGCTCTGGGCGTTTTTGGCTTACATGGCTTGCTAGTTTTTGTTGTTTAGTTTTTTTTGTTCAGGCGGGTTTGCAAGTCACCTTCTGATTTTGGCGGCTCAAAGTGAGTCAGCGTTGGGGCTTGAAGGGGGATCCTGAATCATGGAAGGGGAAAAGAGAGCTGTTGAAGAGGGCTCTGTAGTCCCGACACCCTGTCAGCTGACATGGCTGATGGAAAAGAAGGGTGCATTCTTACATTTCAGGCCGTTTAAACAGACTTGCAAGTCACATAGGCCTCAGACTTGTGTCCCAACCTGCCCCCTTTTCCCCCCCCTCCCAGCCCGTAGGGAAAGACAAGCACAGGGCATGCCTCCTATAAGGTTGTGGAAAAAAGTTCATTCATGCTTCCTGAAGTTGATTTTAGGGCAGAAATGAAGGGATGTCCGGGCGATGAGGCAGGGTGGCTGCGGCGACGTCAAGGAATTCACGAATGCAGCGTGCACCCATCCTGCCCCGCGCACGACACGAAGCAAAAGGTTTGTACTGAAGGACTAAGAACAACAGTTGGGCCCGACCCTGGGCACCGCGCGCCCAACAAATCCTGGTTGGCCATGCACGGAATCGACCAAGTCCCTTTTTGGCACTTGCCGGAATCCAATGCATAGCCACAAAATGCCACAAACATATTACTCAGTGGTTCAGTGACCTTGGAGAAAAAAGGGAACCCTTTTTGGGGAAGACCATTTTTAGTGGGGCAGCCACCAAAAGAAACTAAAAAAAAGTGCCACTGAACAACTGAGATTATGTTGCAATTTATTGCTTGCACACCCCACCCCACCCGTGCCCCTCCAAAATGGTTCAAGAACTGCTGGATATGTTGACCGAATGTGTATCATGTGACACACCATTTATTGATATCGCTTGCGCAGGGCACGTCTTGTCAAGAGTCTGGGATGGACGGTCTTGAGTGGTCCCAATGTTCCGACGCTGCGCACTGTCTGCCGGATGAGTGATTCATGTTTAATCTTTCGAGAAAAAAAAGGAGAAAAAGAAAGCCAATGAAAGCAGTTTAGCCGCTGACCCGCCATTTCAGGGATTCGCATCCCAATGGATCCCACCAACGTCCGCTGCAAGGTAGGAAACACTTGTGGCTAAGCTTGAAGCACACGTGGCTACTTTCTTCAAAATGGAGCCTGGCTTGTCAGCCTAAAATGCGGCTACCCCGCTACTTGGGTTCCCTTTGGTGTACATCAACAAAGGTGGCAACGGCTCCAAGACATTGTTGAAAAGGCAGGCTCCCTTTCGTACCATTACAACACACATTGAGTATCCCTTAGTTGGTGGTTTGGATTGGCGGTTTGGGGATAGCCTGAATTTCTGAAGCCAAATCTGGAAGGTACTCTGTACCCTCACCGCCAATCCAAGCCACCTACTGCCGGGAAGCTGAAATATGGTTGCTTCCCTGCTTGCGCCAATAGAAAGGTAGGGAAGGCCCCGGTGCCCCTCAAAAAAGAGCGCCGACATCGCGTCCGCCCCAAGACCATGCCAACGCCACGCAGGGGACATCAGCCGGCACTCGTATGCCGGCTTGGTCGTCCAGCAGGACCTGAACCGAAGTCTAAAATATGTTCAAGCTCCCCGACATTCACGACTTAGAGGCGCTAGCATTCAAAACTCGATATAACCCTTGGCCACCCCAAGCGCGCAGGTCTTTTGGCACACATGAGGTTCTCTGATGGTAGCCTCCGAAATTCCATACCTCACATATTTGCTCCTCAAATAGGACAAGTTGATCTCTGACCCTGATGTCAAACAGGGCTCCTCGTATTTCCCCTCAAAAATCACCCCACCAGGGGACACTCACCTTTCATTGGCCAAAAAGGCGATGTTTAAAACCACCAAAACGAGACATATAGGGACCCTGGTGTCAAAACAATCCCAAAACATTCGCTGAGATCCATTGAATGTGTTCTTCACGCTGAGCAAGGGCTGACAGATTTTCCAAAAACATGCCGTTCTCTGATGATTATTGCAAGCTGCGCTTGCATGGAAGCCAAAGCTCTTGCTGCTGCTGGAACGAAGAGCTGTCCCTTTCGCAGCACTTCTGGAAAAAAGTCGATAAACCATCTGAACTGGCAAGAATCACCTTTCAATTCTCGGCTCACTTGGTCCAAAAAACCTTCCTCACATTCCCCTCGACTTCTCCCGTCCTCCCCACAAGTGCGCAAAGTGCCCCTCGTCCTCTGGGGCTCTGGCTTCTTGTTCTTGGTCTGGATGGGGGTCACAAACCTGGAGCGGTGAGTCTGAAGTGGAGAGGTTCTCCGGCGTTTTGCCCATATGGGCTGTGGTCGTCAAAACCGTTTTGGGATCCCATTTTGGTTGGTAGGTGAAGTCACCACCCAAATTTTAGGCTTCCTATTTTAGTGGGGATTGGGATGTTCAGTGGGGGTACGGGATTTTGACCCATGGCCATATGGCTGTGGTTGTCAAATATCGGTTTACCCCAAAATGGGTTGCACTGGGAAATGGAACCAAGGACATTCGGGGGCATGAATGTGTGTTGGGAGTTTCTTGGAGGACCAGAACTTATCTCCACCAATCATGTGTGCAGTTCTCCCGCATTAAGATGCATACTATACACCAGGGCTCTATCCAAGACCCACAATCGAATAGGCAAATCTCCGTGTGCCAAGGAGACTGTCCCCACTACCTAGACTATCAGTAACCTTCACTCACCCGTGTGTTGATTGCGGGTATGTGTCAAAACAAATTTGGGACGCCAGCACGGTTGTTTCTCCAGTTCACACCCAGGCGGCTTGAAAGCTACCCTCAAACACAGACAAAGATCGCCATCTCGGGCCACACAACTGCACGAGCTTGTCTCCTTGAATGGGGGCCCCACAAGCCATTGGCTTGCTGTGGGGTTTCCTTTGTGTTTGAAGTTCCCTTGGAGTTTCTTTTGGGGTTTCCCTCAACATCTTGAACATAGGTGTTCAATTTTGGGAAAAATGGGTTTTCCTGGTGCATATCCATCAAACCCAGCGAAACCCATCAATTGTTGCCCAACGAACCTCAAAACTCGGTTGCTGTCTGCTCCCCTACTAAAAGTTTAACTTTTAGCGGTTCAATCGAAAACCCATTTGTTGGCGAAAAGTTAAAGTCCTAACATCGTAGCAAAACGCACCAAAGGCTTCTTTTCGTTAGGGTCCTCACTGCCTGTTATGGTCCTTTTTTTCTGTAGTCTCTTTTAGTAGGGGAACCCTCCCAACCAAAAAAAGAATCGGGTGAGAGGTCGGGCACCAATTGCTGGGGGACCTAGACCCACTATTAGGGGGATGTTCCCTCCAAAGGTGGGCTGAGTCCCCACTACAAGGGGACACCCCCCAAGCAAAATCAACTGGGGGTTCTGCTTACTCTGGGGGTTCACATTATTCTAGTGGTACCCTCCCCATTCTCTTCAGGGATCCTTCTCTTCAAAAAACGGGCCAACCACCTGGAGAATAAGGTGGTTTCTAAAGAGAACGATGGGTGAAGAGACTGGTCGGAATCGAACCTCGCAAGCTTTCGATGGTACTTCTAAGGTGAAGGCGAAAGAATAAGGTTTCTAACCTCGAATCAAGCCTTAGAATCAAGCCTTAGAATTCTGCCTTCGAACATAGGTGTCCTTTTGGGGCAAATAGATGGCCCTGGTGGATGATTAAACCACCAGGTAAACCAGGGCCATCTATTTTTCGACCAAAACAACCAAAAAGGACACCTATGCCTTCGAACCTTTCCACCTCGCAACTCGAAACCCCTCAGAGGCGCCGGCCCCACACGCCGCAGCTCTGCGCCCACGAACATGGAGCCGCAGGTCTGGGGCCGACGTCCCAGCCCACGAGGCCCGTGCCCCGGCGAGGAAAGCTGGGCCGCCCGTTTTCGGGATCCCCTGCGAAACGTGGGGAATCCATGCAAATCCCCACCAAGCTAAAAGTGACTTGTGAGTGGGTTACATGGAAATCCCCACTTGCCAGAAGTTTAACCTTTAGTGGGTTACATGGAAATCCAACCCCTAAACCAACTAAAAAGCCAAAAGGCCAAGGAACCGGATGGCCGGGAGCCACCGGAAGTTGTTGGCCGGAAACGGAGAGGGTGACGAAAGACAAAAAATGGAATCCAGTGATAGATTCCCGCTAAAAAACAAGAAGAAATGAAATAAAGCACAGTCTGAAGCAAATGGAAGGTGAAGATGTCTGTGAGTTAAAGGAATTGTAGAACCTTAATGGCGAGTGCCATCTTTCACACTGTGACCTTCCTCCGAACCGCAACTCAAATCAAAGCATGATAGACCCCAACGTAGGGGGATGTGTTTTCCCTGGAACATTGCTCCACTAAAGGGAGAATTGCCGACAGGGGAGAAATGCAAAGGGCCCCTGCCACACACAAGTTGATGAACATGTCACCCCGGAGAGAGGAATATCCGTTGGGTGCCCCGTGAAGGGATTTAAACCAATTTGGGTTCCTTTCGGAGGCTCAACTTTTGCCACACGCAGACTACGGCCGGAGCCTGCTCACTGAAAGCTTTTTTTACTGGGCGCCCCTCAATCAGGCCTTGGATACTCTGAAACTGGCCTCATGCTGTTGCCCCTCTCAAAAGTCGCCCCGTGCTCTGCTGCTCTGTGCCTTCCGTTGGTTCCAGAGGTGAGTGATTCCCCCCGAGTCTACGGGGAAAGAAACGCGGCGAGAAAACCTTGCCGCGCCCGGGGTGGCGGAAGTGACGAGGAAGGCGGGAAGGCATCTCGGTGATAGGTTTGAGGGACACATGTTGAGTCTCGCGCAGCAGCTTTCACTCGGGGGCGCCCTTTTGGTAGGGCTTTTGGGGGAATCCAAAAGGAAACCCAACCATCTGGAGTCGCAAAACGTTGAGAAACCACTTTGGTTCTACTAACATGGTCATAAAGGTTTACATCGACTTTGCGAACCAAAAGTCAATGGGAACTTGGATTTACACAATTAAACCTGTTAATGGTTTTCTTCTTTCCCGGGTTTACCTCGACTTTGCTAGAACCCGAAAATCGCCCTGGGAACAGAACCGCCCACGCCGGCGAGCCGAACGAATCGAGGCCGCCGGCGTCGGCGTATGGATCGGTGATGGTCTGCGTCCGGCAGAAGTTGGACGAAGTACCTGGACCGCCCAAAGTTCCACCGGGGTAGCCCAGCTTTCCCACAGCTGGATGCCTAGCACAGGGACAGCCCTTCTCACTTTGCGTGCCCAGAGGCTCCCGACGGATTTAGGGTCTTGAGACCGGGTCCCAACCACCGGTTAGCGGGGTGTCTAATGGAGGGGTCGGGTCCCTGGGAGCCTCTGGGTGAGAAAAAAAGGCCCAGAACTGGTTGAGCCAAAAATCAACTTGCGGAAGGACCGGGAACCCACATACAGTTGATCCTTCCAAAAAACGAATTGCCGCCCAGAAGCACGGGCGTCTTGAAAATCAGCAATCCCTGGTTGTGGATGATTTGCTTCAGGGGAAGAACACTCCCCCATCCATGTTCCGGTTCTTTCTTCTTCTTCTTCTTCTTCTTCTTCTTCTTCTTCTTCTTCTTCTTCTTCTGCTTTTTGGGGGGGTGGCAACCCGATTTGCCTCAAAATGAGGGAACCCCAACTGCATGGGCTTTCATGCGGTTTTCCGAAGCGTCCCCTTTCACACCACGGCACGGGCACCTGTTTCTAAAGGAAAGAGTCTCCCCACATCCTTCGGGATGCTCGCATGCCGCATGCTGGATCGGCAACCTTCGACTTTTGGTTGCACGAACCTGTACAACCTCAGTTGCCTTCTGCTCCCCTGCTAAAAGTTTAACTTTTAGTGGTTTAATACGGAAAACCCATTAGTTGGCAAAAAGTTAAAGTCCTAACATCCCTTGGCAACATGCAACAAAGCAACGTTCACCCTGCAGCGTGGCCCACAGGCCCAGAAATTGCAGGGGCACAGGACGTGCCGGCAGGAGAGGTGCCGATGAAGGTGGTGTTGCGGAGGAACAATCTCCTGATCAGCTTGGTTTGGTCAAAACGGGGTGGGTGTAAAACTTAATTGGACCCTCTGGTGGACATCAGAATTCGGTGGTGAGTCATCTCCAATCATTTGGCGGTACTTATTAATTGAAACACAAACAGAGCCAGCCTGGATCGCCAGTTGCTGCTTTTCTCCATCCACTTTACTCCAAAACCCAGCAACGGTGACTGAAAAAAAGCGATCGCAACTTGGCCATCAAGGAAACTCGTTTAAGCAACCGTGATTGCCCTCAAAGGGAAACCGAGAAGTCTCGGCTGCTGAAGCAGCGGCAACATGAAACGCGTTGGCCGAACCCCCTGGTGCCTACCACTTCCACGCAAAAGGGGGCTGATTCGGGCTGAGCCCTCGAGGGCTTCGGATGAATTTGGACCATCAAGGATTCGTTCGCTGCACCTCCATCTCCCAGCCACGCTTCCCGGCCTGAAGGCTGATCCCACGCTCATGTAGGGGATGATGCCTTCGCGATGCTTTTGCGGTCAAAAGCTTCGGGAAGCGTTCTGAGTTGCGCAATGACCTGGGTCCAAAAACCTGGCAAAGTCTTAGGGTGTGTGCCCCCCAAACAATCTCAGACGGCCCTTTTTTTTCAATGGGGCATGCCCTTGAAAAATCAACCAGGATGTCAATCCTGCGTTGAACATGAACACACAAGTTCGAAGGCTCCTGTACGGCTCGCACAGGTTGCGTCGAAGCACATGTAGCCGTGAACATCATTCAAACTCATTGATTTATGCCCGCCAACCTATTTTGAAGTTGCTTGATTTGGATTCGTTTTGGCAAGTCCAACCATGAAGTGGCATCATCAGGCATCATGAGTGCCCAGCCAATGTGCGAGTCTGCAATTACCTGGCATTCTGCGCAAGTGATGTGCTGTCAACCAGACAACAAGCAGCACAGCCAAAGAAACGCATGCTTGCCATACGAGAACTTGACTCCCCTGGTTCATGTTGAGAGAAAACCCACGATTGGGTGTAACCCATTGGAGACAAACAATCATGCCGGCCATCTCTGTAGCGTCACAAGTGCAGCTGCCACTGTGCATGGAGGGCATGCCATGGCAAGCGCAACTGGGGTCATTATTTTGACCGTTTCTAGGCGTATCAAAGTCAGAAAATGGAGTTGTTTCCCTTTAACCCGTCACTTAGGGGGTGACTTTGATCATGGTAAAATAATGAGGCCAGCGCAAGGCAAGCTACATGATGGGTACACGACATGACCGCCTTAATGCCCGGATTAGGCCATGCCGAGCTTCATCTATGTAAGTCACGGTCAATGTGGAGCGGCGTTGTCTCGTGGTATTGGATGTTGGCGAGTAACCTCCATCTCCTAGGTGTTAATTTGGTGAGTGCACCCAATGTCATGCCCTTGACTACAAATGATGACGGCTAAGGCTGCTCGAGAGTTTGGGTTTTCCCTCATGTGAGTCACACTCAAAACCCGGTATTAAAATGGTCTACCCAGAACCATGTAAAGAATTAAGAAGGCGGCCCCAGCTATTTATGATTGGGATTATCCCTTCCAACCTTCATCTATCCCGGTTTTGATTGCTCACGTCCTCTCAAACCAACATTCGACAAACCAAAGTTCAGTGACTCGTATGAGGCATGGTCCCAACTTTCTGGTGGGTCAGGGCTTAGGAACCCTTGTGGTTGTCTAAACCTTTGTACAGGGTTCATGCCTTACCCCGGTAGAGAGGTGGTTTTTCACCAAACAAACCGTGGGCATGCCTAAACAATTCCAGGCGAAACTGGGACCACTATTGTACCAGTTTCTTGTGGTTGTCAAAGTGTGTTTTCATGTGGTTGTTTCCCTTTACCCCACTTCGGGCATGACTTTGATGGTCAAATTGATTGGGCCATTGAGCTCAAATCCGTTTCCGATCATGGTACAATAAGGAGGCTGAGCTCAATGGCCATGATCAATGATAAAATAAGGAGTCAGGAGGCGTGTGAAGAAGCATGGCGGGCGGGCGATGTTGGAGAGCATGGTCTGAGAGGGGATCACATCCGAGAGATAGAGCGCCACGTGTGCGGCTTTCCAGATCTCAGCTTGCCGGCTCGGTCGAAAGTAGTCCAGGGCCTTTCCGCGGGGCCTTTCCCGGGGTTTTGTGGATGGAACAAAAGGAGACTTGTTTAGAAAACCAGTGGGAACTGGGCGGTTGAAGTCCACAAAGCCAAAAGGGAAAATGGCTGGTTGGCTGACTAGTAGTAACTGGGCGGGGCTGGAAGTCTTGGTTCCACTTTTGGGCTGGCGATTTTCGGCCCACGCCAGACATGACGCGGACTTCCATCGAAGCCCCCCAATTCTTGGACCTCCAGCAAGTGAGAAGCTTGTTGCCAGTGGTTGAACCTAAATATCATCCATCCAAGCTGAGCCGGTTTCGTGCGTTCAGGCCGGGCAAGCTTTCCTTTGAAAGTGGGGGGGGGGCTTTCCAAGGGTTCCGGGTTCCGAAAGGGCTCCTGGGCTCCTTGCCAAGGGCTCCTTTCTGGGTTGCTGTTGGGGGATACTGATGGACAAAATCCTGCACCAGATGGACACCATGGGAAACCATGGTTTATCGGAACTTACAGGGGAACCATCATTCCAGAATTCCTTAGGTGGTGCGAAATGGCTTTTGTCCATCCACAGTATGACTCCGTGGCGCCGGCGGTGTAGAGGTTGATGGTCTGACAACTCGCCGCCTTCTGGGTGTGGAGGAACACCTGGGAAGGCGACAAAGGCCACGCGCGAGGTTCTATTTTTTGTGTTTGTGATCTTCTTCCCTGCAACAGTCCGATGTATGTGTGTTGGTGTTGTGACAGTGTTGTGTCTTTGTTCAAAAGGCCAAAAGTCAAAATTGCCGCTTTCGGAGTCGACAAGGCTGGCCTCACCCAAAGCCCCCCCCCCCCCCGCATATTCGCGGCTTGCCAAACAATTGCTGAACTTGTTATGTAGGGAACCTCACAAGTTGGTGGATGTAAATCCACCGAATTCTGATTTCTAGCCCTTTGTCCCCTAATCCAAATCCAAATCAGGCATCCCTTCTCAGCGCCGGGCTCCTGTGACAACCCCCACCGCCTCATTGTTGAAGATCGCTCGGGGAGGGCACGTCTCGGCCTCAAGTCGATTCGTGTATCGATTTGGGGAAGTTGGGGAACCTGTAGATGCCGCGGATGGACGAAAGCCATTTCGCACCACTGGATGTGAGTTCACTGTAAGTACCAACTAGGTCCTCTCGTAGAGAGCTTAGAATAAGGGTACCCATTTTTTTTGTGTAGTACATCAGTGCATTTTAGTGCGGGAACCCTCTGAACCAAAACGAAACAGTAAAAGGGCACTAATGGGGGACCTAGCCAATAAACAATGGTTTGCCATGGTTTGAAAGTGGTGCGAAGTGGACTTCATCCATCCCCAGCATCAGGGGAACCTATTCGTAAGCGTCTCCTTTGAAAGGGTTACGCTGCTGGACTGTTGGCAAACATATGGAGTGTTCTTTGTGCTTGTCCATGAAACTAAAAAATAAAAATAAAAACGCCAGCATCTCAAAAACATAGCAAGAGGGGTCAGGAGGGTACATCAGGCATCCAAGGCATCGCGCAACCGCTGGTTCATCTGGGCCTGTGGCTGGATGCATAAAGCCCATATCTTCGGAGCCCGACACCAAGTTCCCGATCATGCGCGCGGGCCTCATCTCGCTCTGCTCACGGAGGCCGTGGGAGGAGGTGGGAGGAGGTGGGAGGAAAAAGGAAAGCCGGGGTGAGTGGGCGACTGCAAGTCCGGATGAACTTTCATTCACACAAAAAGAGGCTAAAGGATACTTCGGGGCAAGGTTGCCAAGCCCTGAGTCAGTGCCGTTTGCCCCAAGCCCTGAGTCAGTGCCGTTTGCCAGTCCTTTGCCCAAAGTCAGTAGGACCTCAAGGTCCTGCCACGCATGCAATGTGCTGGGCACTGGGCATGGTGTCACAGCGGATGCCAGCATACTGGATGACCTCGCTGAGCAAGGGCTGCAAATAGAAAAACAAACAACAACGAGACTCAGGCCGAGGTCATGCACAGGGCAATGTGTCTTTTCACGTGACTGACATGTCGATGGCAAACCAACAAGACTCCAAGACGATACTTCCAAGAACCCTCCAATATACCTCTTGAGCATATCCCAGAACCACGTGAAGGACTCCTCATAGGGTTCAGATATGTTCAAGCATGCTGATCCAACTATTCGCTGGCATTCCGCGACACGAAGCACACGAAAAAAATGTCTCAGCGCGAATGGCGGCTCCCAAATGGGTGTGGCTCAAAATTAAACAGGAGGGGCAAACCGCAGGTTGTGGTCCATGTTTCCACTTACTTGGTACCAGGGTTCCATGTTCGTACCGTTTTTTTTAAACCACAGCCAAATATCAACAAGTCTTGAAGCCGTCTGAGGTCAAGGGCAATGACTTGCGAGTCATCCTCCGCGATCCTTGGCCAAACCCAAATCATTTGGACCCAGTGCTTCGAGCAAGACGAGGTCCTCCAGTAGTTTGAGGTTAGAACAAGTTGGTACCCGATTTATTTTTCAGTTTTGTTTTTTTTAGAAGGGGAACCGAATCTCCCAACCAAAACGGAAACGGTGAGAAAGGGCACGGGGGGGCGTAGAAGACGCAAAACCTGGTTTGTGGTTGGCAAAAAAAGGGGTCCCCCAAATCCCATGGCAGTCTTCTCACTTTTCTGGAAAGCATTCGAGCTTGTGACCCCCCCCCGCAAGGCGGCAAGGCTGTGGTGGGCCAGAAAACCCGGCAACCCAGTGCCAGCATACCAAATCTTGGTTGCTTTCTGTTCTTGCTAAATGTTTAACTTTCACTGGTTTAATGGAAAACCCACTAGTTGGCAAAAAGTTAAAGTCCTGACATCCAAGCAAAATGCAACAAAGAAATCCTTGCAAAACCAACCGAAAAGCGCAGCACCTGTGATGACTCCGTGAAAGTCAGCATCCATGAGGAAAAGTAAACCGAGAGAACTTGCTCGCTGTCTCCGCCGGAAATCCTAAATCCGAAATCCAGGGCCTTCCTCAACTTGATTTCTTTGAACGCATGAGTTGAAATTGTCCAAGCTGCCAGAAGCTTGCTCAAGTGGCCCTGGGTCAAAAGCCCATACCCCCAGTGAACATCCGATTCAATACCCACTAAAATAGGAAGGTCCTAAAATGGGTGGTGAAAATGAGATCCCAAAACGGTTTTGACCACCCACAGCCAAGCCAAGGCCCCTTTGCGACACCCAAACTTCCCCTCGTCTTCTGCTGCCAAGAGGCGCCCTTGGCGCAGTGTCTGCCATCTTCACACCTTGATCCCAATCTGAGTCGCAATCAAAACCTGGTACTGAAATGGTCTACCCAGAACCATGTACAGGATTAAGAAGGCGGCCGCAGCTATTTATGGTTGGGATCGGTCCCCTACTAACCTTCATCTACCCGTGTTTTGATAGTGACTCTTCCCAATCTGGAGGACAATACGCAACCCGAAAATCTGCCCAAACACCGAGAAGCCCCCCCTTCTGAGGCTTTTTCTCCTCCTCACTGATTTGTGTCCGCAGCCGTTACATACGTTTGCATATGTATGTATGTATGTATGTATGTATGTATGTATGTATGTATGTATGTATGTATGTATGTATGTATGTATGTATGTATGTATGTATGTATGTATGTATGTATGTATGTATGTATGTATGTATGTATGTATGTATGTATGTATGTGTGTGTGTATGTATGTATGTATGTATGTGTGTATGTATGCATGCATGCATGCATGTATGTATGTATGTATGTATGCATGTATGTATGTGTAAGGCAACAAAAACAAAACAAAACAAAAAAAACACCACTGGGAAATCAAGACTGCTCAACTTGTCTGCTAAACCAACAATTCTCATTGAGTTGCTCCTGTTTTTCTTTTGTGGCGTGCCCAAGTCTGTTTTTGGTTTTGGGTTTGCTTTCTACGAGTTGTTGGCATGTTGAAGGCATTCAAAGACCAAAAAGGTGAAATGGGTGCCTTTGCCTCACAACACAGGGTACACCACAGTGTCTGTTCATGCAATACTCATGCAAGGCTACACAAGTTCCAAGGCTTGCTGAAGCTTTACTTTGGGTCATGATGTGTGCTTACATGGTTTCAGTGCAAGACTGGCAGAAATGTGGTTTATGGGGGGACAACCATATATAGATATATATATATATACATAGGCAACCCTTTTTTTGCCATGGACCCTGGTTTTACTGCCTTTTGGGGATGGCAAATCTAGAATTTCAAAATTGATATTCTCGAAATGTCCAATTGTGGGTCCCCAAAGCGTGATAATTTGGAGCCCGGAGTCCTCCACAATGTCCCAGTATGATACCCTTTCCAAATAAGATGTTACTTCAACTAGAATTGGCATATTGAATATAGTTTAGCAAGGATATAGTTTTCAAAAATGTGTTTATGTTCAATTACAGCTTAAACAAGCAAATCCATTCCAAATAGCAGCTACATGAAAATGTAAATATAAATATACATATATATATATATATATATATATATATATTCGGCTAAACTCCAACTAATCTATAGCACAAGAAGTTAGATGGAAGTGTTTTTTCCCCCAAATATATATGTCTACACATATTGTTCTATTTGCTGGTTTATTTTGTTGTACACCCCGGCGCACTACATGTTGTGTGAACATTGCCAAGATCACAGGCAGTGTACGAGACACCATGAGAAAGAAAATCACACTCCCCCCCTTCTCAATGGTACTTTGGCGAATGTGGCTTGTGCCATATCGTTTTGCTGATGGTGGACTCACTTCCTGGGGTTGGCCGCAAAAAAAAGCATGACCTTGTGACTAAAGTGGTCGTATCAAGTCCCGAAACTGGGGGAAACGAGTGAAGTCTCGTCAGGTTCTTCGCTTTGGTATCCGCGCCGAGGATGGCGTTGTCCTTCATTGTCACAGCGCTGCCCTGAACAGAGCGGCGCCTGATTTTTTTCCTGAAACCATAACCCCATCAAAGACACTAGATCAAGCCGGAGGACCGTGCAATTCAGGGGTGGTCCGCCTTTTCGTACGTCAGTAAATGATCTTTGGGGGGGGGTCCTCTGACCACCAGCGTCCTGGATCATTCCAAAGTTGACATGAATCCTAAAAGCGACCCTCGGCATGTGTCAGTTTCGGGGAACTTTGCTCGGTCCCCTAGTATCAAAAAGGTGTGGTGCCCCGCTCCTGACGCAGAACCCCGGGTGGTTCGTGTGCTTCCATGAAGGGCACCGAATTAAGCGCCAACTGCACAAGGCCAAGGATTGTACACATTCAGCACTCTTTTAGCACGGCAATCCACAGGCGCTTCCCCAAAATCTCGCAAGCGGCCAAAGCCCCGAGAATGTCCCGAAGGCTCGTAGCTGGACACCCCCGGCTCCAAGTGGAGAACGCTTGGGGACACATTTCCTTGAGAGCCTGCCCTTTTCATCACCCTTGCACCCATGAGCCGAGTCGTGGGCATCTTGCAGGAAGATGCCGCCGTTCAAGGAATGCACCATGACCTGCCAAAAAAATGCCATGCTGAAACATGTTTCCAAAATTTGAGCCAAAAACGGGGGGATGCTTCCTCTTGACTTCCCAAAAGAGGTGCCAAAGAGGTGCCCTAGGGTTGGAAAAGCCAAATGGCAAGAGGACAAACGGGGAACCCCAACCAAGCTTTGATGTGATTTCTGTTTTGTTTTGTTTTGTTTTGTTTTTTCTCCGAGTGCCCTGTGCACCAGTCACCAGCCCTCGTGTCCAGATCTGGCAGATCTGGACGGGTCGAGATTTAATTTGGGATTTTTTTTTGTTTTATTTTGGGATGTTTTTTTGTTTTCCGTCCTGGCTACTAAAATGCTGTAATTTACAGCATTTTCTCGCGAAATGTACGTATTTTACGCTAGTCCGTCAACATCATCAGCATCGTTTTCAACATCCCCCGCATGTCCAGCCAACATCCCCAGCATCACCAGCAAATTGGCTTCCCGCATCCCACGGTAAAAGTGAGGATTCAAATACGGGCAAACTAATCCCTGTAAAACACCTAAAACGTAGTTAGGGCCAAACAAATATTAAAAAAGCAGCGGGGGGGTCATCAGTTCCTCTGCGGCAAGGCCTCATGGTACAAGTGAGGATTCAAATACGGGCAAACTAATCCCTGTAGATCGAAAAAGTGATGATTCAATCAGGGGCAAAAAGTCTAAAAAATAGCGGGGGGGTTGGGGGGGGGGGCGGCAGCCCCCCCCATGATGATCGAAAAATTAAGGGCAAAGAATCTAAAAAGTAGCGGTCGCATGATGATCGAAAAAGTGATGATTCAATTAGGGGCAAAAAGTCCAACAAATAGCGGGGGGGTTGGGGGGGGCGGCAGCCCCCCCCCATGATGATTGAAGAAGTGATGATTCAAAAAGGGCCAACAAATATTAAAAAAAAGCAGCCGGGGGTCATCAGTTCCTCTGCGGCAAGGCCTCATGGTACAAGTGAGGATTCAAACACGGGCAAACTAATCCCTGTAAAACACCTAAAACGTAGCGGGGGGGGGGGGCAATTCCCTCCATGATGATTGAAAATGAAAAAAGTGATGATTCAATCAGGGGCAAAAAGTCTAAAAAATTGCGGGGGCGGCAGCCCCCCCCATGATGATCGAAAAATTAGGGGCAAAGAATCTAAAAAGTAGCGGTCGCATGATGATCGAAAAAAGTGATGATTCAATTAGGGGCAAAAAGTCCAAAAAATCGCGGGGGGGTTGGGGGGGGCGGCAGCCCCCCCCCCATGATGATTGAAAAAGTGATGATTCAATTAGGGCCAAAAAAAAATATATGTTAAAAATAAAACAGCAGGGGGGTCATCAGTTCCTCTGCGGCAAGGCCTCATGGTACAAGTGAGGATTCAAATACGGGCAAACTAATCCCTGTAAAACGGAAGACCCCCCCCCATGATGATCGAAAAAATAGGGGCAAAGAATCTAAAAAGTAGCTGTCGCATGATGATCGAAAAAGTGATGATTCAATTAGGCGTGCATTTTAATCGAAAGGGGGGTGGCGGGGGGCCCAGAGAGGAACTTGCGATGCTGAGGATGCAGGAAGCCAAGGCCAAAAACCAACTGGGAAAGCATCAGGATGCGAAAAGCCAAAGCCAGAAAGCCGCCAAAAGCCAAAAAGCCAAAAAGCCAAAAAGCCAAAAAGCCAAAAAGCCAAAAAGCCAAAAAGCCAAAAAGCCAAAAAGCCACCTGCCGCAGCAGAACTGGCAATGCAGAGGATGCGAAAAGAGAGGAACTGTGAATGCAGATGATGCGAAATGAAAAGCCACAAAAGCCAAAAAGCCACGTAAAAGCCACAAAAGCCGAAAAGCCACCGACCCTGAAAAACAAAAATAATTCCTAAAAAAAAACGAAAAAAAAAACCTAAAAAAAATGGCCCTCCGATCTGGACAACCCGGGAAGGCGTCGCTCGACAAATTCTGGGCGCAACATCCATCCCAAAAAAAACTCGGGGTCACGCGCTGCTAACACCTACACCAAATATCTGGGTGTGGGTCTTACAGCCTTTCGGCATTTCGCCCTTCTCCCGAGAACAAATTCAGGCTCTTCCCCGTCGAAAGGGGGATCTATGCTCGGGGCCCATGGAGAGATCTGGGCGGTGGCCTCCAAATGGGTCCTTTTGCTGCCTTTGCCCACTGTGGCATAGATTAAACCTAAACCCTTTGTCCAATTCAACCCATACGGGTGTTCTTCAAAATTGGGGAGACCCCACCCAGGTGATTGGTTTCCCTTTGGTGTCCCTTTCTTGGCTTCCCTTTAAAACCATCCAAAACAAGTTCCCCTATTTTGAGACAGACCCATGCATGAACCCGGGATACCAACTACTTTCCGCTTCGAAGGGTCCTAGACATACGGTAGACCACCCCCTTCCCTCTTCGAAGGGTAATGGTAGCGATCGCTCGAAAAAGACAATCATGTGGAGTATCAATCTGAGAGAACCAATTTGGGGTCACCCAAAATAAGGTAGACAAAATCCCCCCCACCCGCCCCTTCCCTGCCCCCCCCCGCCCCTTTCCAGGCAGAAAGAAGGTTCTCACCTTTCCTCAAGGCTCGCAACCTTGGCTGCCGCGCGTTGTTGGTGATCAGCACTGGCACGTTGGAGGACTCCAAGTGCAGGGCGTACTCCTGGCAGTCGCTCCGAAGGAGTGTGCTTGGTGGCCGCAAGGACATCAAGGAAGCCCAGCAAGAAGGAAGCACACCCAACTTTTGTAGCTGAGGATGCCTTGACTCTAAACATGGCACACTCGCGTGGAAAGCTCTATGCCAAGCCGGCTGGGAGGTGCGCTTTGGTGCGCTTTGGGAATCAGCGGGCCCCAGTTTGCCGATTTGATCGCATGCTTTTTTGAGGCTGCCCTTTCCAACTTGAAGTTAAAGCCACCATTTTAGGGTCCTCTATCTTGACCATCCCATCCCATCCCATCCCTCGCAGACCTTGTATGGGAGTTTTGGAGGCGACCATCCATCAGCGGCCGGATCGAAAACAAATCCAGGGAAAGCTCGGCCCATTGCAATGGGACTGCTGTTCAGGCCTGAGGCCTGAACTTGAAAAGCGGTCCAACTCTTTTTGGGGGAGTTGCTCCGATTAGTTCCTCAAAATTGTTGCGCCTTGTGATAGCGCGCCTAAATGGCTTGCTGCGGCAAACTTGTTTGAGGGGTTTGGTTGAAAAGCAAACCAAAGAAAAACCGCTTGGCCTTCCTGTGTTCCGGGCGCACAAGCCATATGGGTATGTGTCGAAATAGGCAAACCCCCCAAAATGGTGGGTGTCTTTTTTGGCCTCCTTTGAAACCAACCTAAAATGGGTAACCTCAAAATAGCGCGGGCACACACACACACACATGCGCGCACACACCTATCCCGTTCGGAGACTTCCCTCTGAAAAACCGCCAGAGCCACCACAGAGCTCGTCCAAGAGCAACCATCGAAGATGAGCACTGGTGGCGGCTCCTGAAGCGCTTCGGGCGTGAAACCATTGGTGCAGACTTGAGGATCTGGTGAAGGAGGCGCCTCCAAATATATGGTGCCCCCAGAGCACGAATAAAGGCATAAACACCGCAAATAGCGTTGAAACCAACAAAAAGGTCGACATTTGGGTGGGGGGGGGGGGGGGGGTAGCATCTAATCTATATAGATATAGATATAGATATATATATATATATATATATCGAGCCCGAAAGAAACGGCACGTGCTCCAAGTGGTCTCCCCTTCAAACAACCCCAAAGGCATAACATATATATTGTGATGTGGAAACACGAGAGCAAACACTATGGCGTGCGTGCCCCACGTGCTTTTCCCGCGAGGAATCCGCCGTTTGGGGCCGGCCCTCAACCCTGCTGATCAAAAAAACACATTCGAAAGCAAACAGGCGAAAAAGAAGCGCCGTTGTTGTTTGGCTACCGGACAGGGTTGTCCATTTGGCTTTCTTTTCACCAACCCAAAGGGGTCCGAATCCCATGTCGAGAATCTCCCAACTCAACCACTCATCTCACCAAAAGGGGACCGGGCACCCGCAAAACGGATCCGGATTCCACAGGAAACAACCCCCAAAATCTATCAACAGTTGCTGTTATTTTTTCCCTCCGGCAATTGTGACTGCTTTTTGAGCTTCCCTCCTGTCCATCTGAAAAAAAACGGCAAAATCCGAAGCACCAATCCGAACCACCAATCCGAGCGGGAACGCAACGTGGCTATCTGGAGGTTTACCTTTCCTCCCACGTTGCAACACGGCACCCGAGGGAGGGTACCTGGAATCTGGAAGATCAGTTTCCTCTTGGGACCATTTTCCTGTGAGGTGCCATGTTTTAAAGGGTTTTGGCAGGGAAGTCTACCGGAAAATCTACCCCCAAAACACCCTTTAAACAAGCCTGTATCTCCTGAAACCCAACCCAACCCAACCCTCCCCAACCCTGTTGTAACCCAACCCTTTGAATGTTGCCAGGAAATGGCCCCAAAACACCCTATATAACCCGTTTTCCTGTAGATTTCCTGCAACCCAACCCAACCCAGCCCTCCCCAACCCTGTTTTGCTGTTTTCCTGTCCTTTGAATGTTGCAGGAGTTTTGGAAAACAGCTTACAAGGAGGCCACTTTGCAAATGTTTTCCTGTTGCAAGGCGGGGGAGGCGAAATTTGGCCGCTTCGGCCATGGCCATTCCCTGTGACCCCCGGCGAAGTTGGAGCTGTAGGTCACCTTCACAGCCTCGCAGACGAGCATTCGAGCCGCGGTTGCGCTGGCGGATGGCTGCGAGCCAGGGCTCTTTGGGCGTGTGGCCCACCCGCCCTCCGCAAAAAAACACCCGCCCCCCCCCCCCGCCAAAAAAAGAAAAAGAAAGAAGAAACAACTGGTGGGTTGGTTTTCACGAGAGAGAAGAAAAGAAAATAATAATAATAATAATTGAAAAAAAACAACACCGAGTCTTGGCTCGAAAAAGAAGAGCTGACTCGTGTTGACGAGTCCCTTATTTTCAGACACACCCCTTTCATGCTTCAAGGCTTCGACTTTGGGATGCTGGATGGAGTCACCAGTCCCACAGCATAACCAGGAAACTCAAGTCGAGCCGGAGCCGAAAAAAGCGGCCAGAGCCGCCCTTCCGCCAGCTAAGGCTGCCGCAGCAGACAAGGCGCCCTTGCCCAGATTTTGGAACCGGGTGTACCTGTCAGCTGACATCCTTCCGTAGCATCTTCTGGTTGATGGCGGGAGATGGCCGTCTTTTTGGACTCGCTCAAGAGGCTGCACTGATCTCAGGCTCCCGCTTTGAGGATTCTACTGTTGACATGTCATGTGAGATCTGTCTTAAGCCCAGGAACAATACCCCCAAAACGACGGGGTAGCTGCAAGGTCAAGGGTGTGAGGTGCCGTGCCAGTAAACTCCTCTGAATTGGGACGGACATGGACCAGCAATAGATCCAGCAAACGGATTGGATGCGCTTTCTGTGGCTTCCCCATGCTGTTTGGTGAGTTGTTCCTCTTTTAATACTCTTCTAGTACTCTTTTGCTATCCCACAATGGTGGATCCACAAAAACCGCATCCAAACCGTTTCCTAGAATAGAGAGTGGTTCCTCTATGAGCAGCCAAGCCGAGTAACGGAGAGAGGAACCTTCGTTTGGTCGAGATGCTTCGGCCCGGTCCCGTGGAAACATCTTCCCCCCCTGGAAACAAAAAGAAATCCAAAACCTACGATAAGAATTGGGGGCATCTCTAGTTGATTAAAAGGGTGATCCATTTTAGACGTGAACCCTCACTTTTGTGGGAAACACCCCCAATCAATGCACTAGGTTCATAGTCCCGGGCTCGACATCAGCGAACCTTGGGTGCCCTTCGCTCAGGGCTTCTGTGCTACCTACCCATGGTCAGAGAATCATTCTGCCAATTCAGCAAGACTAGGTGCTCCAGTAGAGAGGTTAGAATAAGAGTGCTCTTTTTTCTGTAGTCTATTTTAGTAGGGGAACCCTCCCCCAAACGGTAAAAGGGCACTACCGGGGGAACTAGAATAATTTTCCCGAACTTGAAATACAGTGATCCCCCCAAGTAAAGGACCTACATCATGGAGTGCTCATCTTCCCAGAGCTCGCCATATTGCAATCATATGTCTGTGCTTCTCCGAAAATGGAGAATCGACCTTTTTGGGGGTTCTAGCTAAAGGGAACCGAGACGGAACCTCAACCATTTTGAGAAACCACAATTTTGACGACACATCCATATGGCAGTGGCTTAAAAAACCGGTACCAAAATGGAACCCTGGTAAGTGGAAACATGGACCAAAACCTGCGTAACCCCTCCCGGTTAATTTTGAGCCACGCCCATACAGGCAAATGGTTGTCCTGTGATCCGTGGGCACTTCATGTCCACCGTGCCAACCCATTTGCTTTGCACGATGTCATCCAGCGTCCTGAGCGATTGATCTGCAGGAGGGGCGGAGTAGGAGAGTCTTGCAAAATGAGTAAGTAGGAAAAAAGGGGGAAAAACCCGGATCCTGCTGTTGTAGCATCTAGAATCTGTGGGAAACCCTCAAATAATCGAGCGAGTCAGAGTCAAAGTCCAATCCGGCATCAAAGCAGTGTGGACTGCCCGAACTGGCTTGCCTGAGCCACGCTCCCACCAATGGATGTAGGAAAGTTGGTGCGTCCCCTGGTGTTTGTGGGAAAGTAAGTAAGTCGTTCTGGTGGTCGGAATGGGGTATTTCGCCCGCTCCCTGGACCAAGCCAATCGAGCGCCCGCGCAAGTCGAAGATCTCGATGTGACCGCCGTAAGCGCTTCCCCCGGTGGTGTCGATGGAAGCAGACTGGATGTTGACCTCTCAATGCAAACTGATGGCGCGATGATACCATACTGGGGATCGCCCTGGGTACCTTTTCAACTCTCACCCATACATAAGCCTTCTTGCGAGCCTCCCCCCCCCCTGTACGGTATCATGATGATATCAAAACCGGGACTCCCTGCTTGGCAACTCACATTGGTTACCTCTTTAAAAAAGACACCCCTAAAATCAAAAGGGCTCTGGTTTTGGCATACCGACATACTGGGTGCTTCAATACGAATGGCAACCATAAGGGGGAGGCTGAGAGGAGACTCAGCCGGTCCCCTTTGAGAAACACCATCAATCAGCCAGGCTCGCATACAAGATCATACAAGCCTACAATGTGGGGTGCAAATGGGGGGGGATCCTCAAAACTGCGATCCACTTTGAAGCAGCTGACTAAAAAACAAACGAAGCCGACCCAAAATGGGGTCGAACATTCTTGTTGGACTCCTTAAACTGTAAATGAGGTAACGCCCAACATGCTAGGTTTCTCTTCTGGCTTCCCTTTGATGCAGCCCAAGAAAGGGTATCCTCAAACCAAACACGCACCTTCGAACGTGCCCAAAGCTCTCGGCTGGGACTCCGGCGGTTCGATCTACTCGGGCTACCACAGCACGGAGAGACACCTGGCGAGCTATGCCGAGCCTTGGACTAGGCTCGAGCTCTGCAAGGAGATTCGTCCAGGCGATGATTTTGTTGAGTGACTTCAATCCAGTGGCGGTTGCTTTCCTTAAGGGTAAGCCTTGGTTTCAAGAAGTCTTTGCGGTACTCAACACAATATCAGCGCAAATACCTAGTTAACCCGACCCCCAAAAGGGTACCGAGCCTCAAGACAAAGGAGCCAAGTTTCTCAAAGGGTCCCCGGAAACTGTTGGCTTCCGCTTGATTTCCCTTTAAATAACAGCCAAAAGCAGGTCCATTTGAAGAAGGAGCCACCACCCGGCGCCTTCTTGCCAGCGTCATCCACCTGGATGTCATCTGCAAAGCGCTTCTCATAGAGCTGCCCCGTCCACTCAATCCTGGCGAAACCCGGGGGGGGAGGTGGAGCACCGGTACCCGCAACTTGTTGGTGTCCTTTTGGTTGACCTTTAAATACTAACCAACAGGGGTCCACCATTTCTTCGAGGGGAAGGCTGGGAATGGCTTTGAGACCTGGGGGGCTTACGTGCACCAAGGCAAAACAAAAAAAACGCTTGGTCCTCTTATGAGCATCGGTACATTAGGCCCAGGTTCCTTGTGCGATTGGGCCGTGTCCCGAATCCCGTAAATGGCCGACTGGAAAGCTGACCGAACTTTGCGTGGAGAAAAGGCGGATCTGCGACGAGAACCTGCTCTTTGGAAACCCAAGAGTAGGGTTCTGCGCTTGCAGCAAAGATTTTCGGGGGGCTTCCTAAAGGGGGGGCACCCGGGTCAAGCATGTGACGAGGTGGAGCTTGCAGCTGTGGATGCCTCCGAAAAGCTTCCGGAACTAGGACGCAACATGTAAGAGACTCGGTCAGCCTGCTGTTGCTGCCAGCCCGGTCCGAGCGTGACTGCATTCCAATGACGGCAAACCAGCCCAAAACTTTGGGGCGCAAATCTGTAGGTTCTTGGAAGGCTCCAGCAGAACATCTTCCCGTTTTTCATCCAACAGTCAACGCCAAGTGAATCTGCGTAGTCGTCTCGCCAGCAAGCTTGCATCCCCGCCTATAGCAGGCGCTTGCGCCGTCATAGGTCTTAGTGGAGCTCAACGGAAGGGCTGGGAATGGAGCCGGGCCGTGTGTCTGCAAAGGTGCGTTTCTGAATTTGGAGTTAGTTCTCTCAAATGGGGAACGCCCCCCCTTCCGCCCGCAAAGTGCGGCCTTTCCCTTTGGGTTCTCTGAAAGAGCTCACGCACACCAAGGACCCCTTTAGAAAACGATGAGGATATGCAAGCGGCTGACACTTGAAGCTCGAACCACAGCGAATGCCAATGTTGACCCTGACGAAAGGACCTGGAGGGGCCCCTTTTGCTTGAAGTAGTGTTCGAACTTCTGACCTTCACTGGGGGGTCCAAGATGCCCTTCCGGTTGGTGGGAATCCATGGCATCAAGATGTCCTCCCCGCCCCCCGCCTACAACAGTGACGAATTTTTCACCGGACCCGGACCTCCTTAGGGCTTGTTGACCCCGAAAGCCGACTCGACGTCTTTCTCGGCTCCGCGCCGCGTTGCTCGACAGCGTCCGGGTGAAGGTTCTGCCCCAAGGGCTGTCGAACCTCGGATGGTTCGGAGAAGAAAAGCGGTTCGATCAACATGGCACGTGTCTTGTGTGTGTGTGTGCGTAGTGTGTGGTTTGTGAGGGTTCCCTCTGTGAGCTTGGTTGAAAGGGAAAGCAAAGGCAATCCATCCATTGAAGGGGTGTCACCCAACAATCTGGAATCAGACCACAACACACTAGAAGCATATCCTACCACACAAGCATAGGACCTGTGGGAGTGCTGGAAGATCGATACACTCAAAAATCCCTTGCCAAATGGTGTGTTGAACGGCTCAGCCCCCCCCCAAAAAAAAAATATCCAATCAATAAATACATACATTTCAACACAAATCGCCGGACCCCCCCCCCCCCCCCCCCCCAAAAAAAAAACTTCCCCCCCCCCCCCAAAAAAAAAAAAAGAAGAAACAAAAAAGCTGGGAGCTCCCAACGGCTCGGTTGATTCCCAACGGCTTCTTTCCAAAGCCTCGCCGAGGGCCCCGCTCCGTCACGGAGAAGGCCACCTCCGAGCCCGCGGGCCAATCGATGGGCCTGGGCGCCGGGTCCATCGGCGACTGGTGGACACCACGCGACGGGTCATAGGCCCTCCAGTCGTTTGAGGTTGGAAGAAGTTGGTACCCGTGTTTTTTTTTTTTTTTTTTTTCTTCTCTAGTTGATTTTAGTAGGGGAACCCTCCCCAAAAAGAGGGGTGGGAAAGGGCACCTAGCTGGGGGACCAAGATAAGACAGCCCAGAGCTCAGCAGAGGATTCACTGGGTTGGCTCCAAGGATACTTTTGCTTGAGGGTTGTTGTATTCCTAGATCGCCAAGTTGCGATCGCTTTTTCCAGTCACTGTTGCGATCGGTTTTTGGATGGCAAAGTGCATGGCAAAAGCGATCGCAACTGGCGATCCAGGTGGTGACACACGCTCAAAGCACCTTGCTCGTGGTGCTACTTCCATATGACCCGATGTTTTCTTGGTTGCTTTCTGCTCCCCTGCTAACAGGTGGTTTAATACGGAAAACCCAAATTCGTTGGCAAAAGGGTAAAGCCCTAAAATCCAAGCAAAATGCACCGATGTTTTTGAAGGTGCTTTTTCTCGTTTTTGACCCGATGTGTTTCAATAACATAGTTCAGTCGAACCCTACACGCTCTCAAAGGTGAGCGGGGAGTGGTTTCTTTGGTTGTGCTTTCCCAAGAAGGTTTGCCTGCAACGGGAGCTAAGAAGCTTTTGGTCGGCTTGACAGGTGACCGTTCCAACATTGGTTTGATTTGGTGCACTGGAACCCTGCCTTTCCAACCGGAACATTGGCATCTGTGCACCATCTTTGCTGAGGCCAGGCCTCTCTTTCTTGGGGTCAAAGAGACTTGTCGCGGCCCCCATTCAGAGACTCGTTTGCCCTTCGGGACCCAGAAAGAAACCACGGAAGAAACACACTTGAGGGAAAAGGAGGGCGGGCGCAACATGAAGCGAGGAAGCGCCAAACAAAAAAAACGGAACCAACAGCACCACCCAGGCACGGCAACCACCGGAGCTCTTCGTCAAAGATTGTCCCTCTGAAATAAATCCCTGAGAAAATATCGGGCAACGAAAAGAGAAATACGCATAAAAATGCCCCAAACAGGAGCCACCGTGTTCGGCATCTTTGCATGCGCCGCTGCTTCGCTTTTCCGAAAGGAGAAATAAGCGCCTGAGGTTGGGGGCATGGGAGAACCCATAAAGTGTCCCACAAAAGCCAGGGAACCCACGAAATCTTCCATTTGGTTCAAGGCCCCAGGAAAAAGAAAAAAATATGTCCAGTGGTGATGAATTCCTTTTAAAACCAACAAGGGAAAATAAGAAACTATTCTTAAGCAAATGGAGGAAATGTCCCGCAAGAACCAGAGAACTCATAGTTCCCCCGGTCGAGCCCTAAACTTCCCATCCTCGGGCCACCCCGCCCAGTGGTGTTGCGCAGGCAGGCGGTACTCTCGCCTGCTTCGATGCTGCTTTCCAGCCGGAGCCTCGGTTAGCAAGCGAGGCTCAACCCCAATGAATGAATGGAGGGGGGGTATGATGGATCTATTTAGCCACCTCCTTCATTCGGGCTATTCTTGTTTTGGGGTTCTTGGCTGCAAAATGGCCTGCAAGTCTCATGGCACGGCGGGAAAGGGGGGGATGCTTGAGGTTTCTCAGTGAAGGGCGCATGCCGAATTCGAACTTGACGTTGCCGAAACAAATTATGTAAATGATGTCAAAGGGCTCATAGCCACTTCACATGTCCTTTTTTTTAACAAATATTAAATATTCCCAAGCCTCTGTGCCGTGGAGGTGGGTCGGCATGCCGCTATATGCTTGCGCCAGCGAAACAAGCAACGCTGGTGCAATGCTTAGGTCACATGCATGCCATCCAATCCCTCAGCCTGAATGCCAAAACGAAGAAACGGGGAAGGGCGTGCCTCATCATTGGAATTGGAACCCTCATATGACGATTGGTGTCCGACCAGCGCTCCCTTTGAATCCGAATGGGACCCTCACGTACCCCCAGTGAACATCCCAATCCCCACTAAAATAGGCTCTAAAATGAGTGGTGCACCCACCCCAAAATGGGACCGAAACGGTTTTGACAACCACAGCCATATGGTTGGTTTCCTTCGAGCTTCCCCTACCACCTGCAAAATCGGATGCCATGAAAAACATACACTCTCCGAGCGCGAGACCAGGTGTTTGCCACCGTTGCGCCATAAGTGTTCACCTATGGCACCGCTCGACAGCTCCAGTCATTTCGCTTTGACAGGGCAATGGGCCCATTGACAGATCTTCAGGGTCAGTTGTTTGAGGCATGCAGCGGACCCATCGACAGCTTGCGCAACTTGTAGTTTTCCACATTTGGTGCCTCCCACCCACCCCAACTCCCACGCAACCCCCCCCCTCCCAACCCAACTCCCCAACCCAACTACCCAACCACTCGCCAACCCCCCCCCCCACTCCAACAGCTGCACTTAGCAAGACCCATCGAGGAAACAGTTGAACTGTGTCTGACTTTGGCAAGTGGACGCAGTCTTTGCAATTTGCCTAGAATACCTCATCACTCGCGAGAAGAGCAGGTACCATATGGCTGTGGGTCCCCTGGTGAACATCAAAGTTCCCGGCAAATGGATGTTTATCCACCCCAATATGGTACCATTGGTTTGGACCCACAGCCATATGCACTCGCAAGCACAAGACAAACCCCTCACCCCACAACCGGTGACTCGGAGTGACCACCGCCAGTCCCAAAGGCCGTCGATCTCCGAGGCCGCCGCTTGGCCAATCACGGAGATCACCTGTCGTCTCATAGGAAAACCGGCACCCCACTTGGCGAAAGAAGGATGCCCCTCTTGGCGAAGTTTCGATGCATACTCGGTCCTCTTTCCTGCCTACCGGCATTCTTGTTTGTTTTCCTTCAGCTTTGGCTTCTTTTACAACAAAAGAAGCGCGGCCTCAACAAAAAAGACACGTGTCCTGACAGAAATTCTGGTAGCTCCGAATGGCTCCCCGCAAAGGCAAATTTGGATACCAGCTCAGGGCTCCTTTCCAACCGCCAGCTAGCCAAGTTCCTTTCAACTTTTTGGCAGGCTTCTGCTTTTGACAGGAATCTTGGTCCCTTGATTCAGAAAATAAATCAAGGCTTGTCCCTTTTCAGAGATCGACTCTCTCTCTCTCTCTCTCTCTCCATCGCTTGGCCTTGCCCCAGAGGGACTGCTCTTGGATGTAGACATACTCCTGAATTGCAGCCGCCATCATTCTCACTGTGTTAAACTCAGGCCAACCCTTACTAGACAATAGCCAATATGAGAACTTGGCGAGAAACTTGTGGCGCACCCCGCGAAGGTGTTGCAAGCTTCTAGGCATCCGACTTGAAAAAGCCTGTGTGAACTCAACAAAAGTCACTAACTGATATGGAGTTTTGCCCACTTCATCAAATGTTGGGCTTGTGTGCTGCATGTCATCCCCTTCAATTCCTGGATTTGAGCGCATGTACCCATTTGGCACCGGCCAGTTGGTGTTTGATGAGGTACCGAAACCGAGACGCGGCAAATCCACCAATAGCGGTCACCAGATGGACAACGGGAAACTGAAAGGAGACCGATTGGCTGCTTAAGTCAAAATCAGTCCTGGTGACTCCTGTTGAGTCAGGACCCATTCTGCCATGCTGAACCACAAGAGCGGTTGGGAAGGCACTGAAGGGGCGAAATAATTACACCTGGATCGCCAGTTGCTGTTTCTTCCCAGCAGCAGTAACTCGTTTTGTGTGGAGTGTCCGGAATAAGCCAGCAACTTTTGCACCAGCGATTCAAAACCTTCCCTTACCTTCACTTCCACGCGTTTTGAGTGTCTCACTCGTTTCGCCCTCTTTGCTTTTAGCCCTCCTTTCTCCGTCGGGGGGCATCCACATGGGTTGAAGTCCGGGGCAAGGCTCTGTGCTTGCACCCGTTGTCATGTGATGCATCGACTATGTGGGTATTGCTCAATATTAAACCACCAGGATATGGACCGCATGTTTCCACTTACCAGGGTTCCATTTTGAGTACCTATGTTTGACCCACGGCCACACGATAGTCCAGCAAGGTTGCAGTATCATGAGATGGGTGGTGTCTTTTTGGAGGGGAACCCTCTGGGGTTCGGCGTTTCCAAGACTGCAACGGGACGGCACCAATATTTGTGTTGTTGGGGTTTCAAGACGACCTGGTATGAGCCATGGTCGAAATAGTTTGCTCAAAGATAATAGTTCGGATTTTTTCGCTGAGTCCCCCCCAGTTTGCGTGCGTTGATTGATGGACAAATAATGTTGGACCCCATATGTTCCATAGTCCCAAAATTAGAACACATGGACCGCCAATTTGGAACTCATATGTTCACCATAGAAATGACACAGTCCCAGATTCCCAAACCTCTGAAAAACAAAAAATATTGCCGTGTCCGACTGTTTCACCCACTGGGGACCATTGACTGTTTCACCCACTGGGGACCATTCAAAAGGGGTCTCTAAGTCTAGAAACAACACCAGCACTGTTTGCAGGTCAACACATGAATCTCTGCAAGTCGAAAGATGCAAGATGCAAACCGAGAGAAAAAGACGCATCTGTGTTTTTTGGGCTTCCGCTTTTTGGCGTACCCCTCAGGTTGGTGACTGGGTCATTGCCCACCGGGTGTCAACAACACCCCCCCCTCCCCCCGATTCGCCGCGCCGAAGCGGTCCTCGGTGTCCAAGACGTTGCCCGAGAGCTGGACGTAGGCTTTGGCGCCCGTGGTCTGGCCGAAGGGCCGCTCCGCGGTGCCTCAGGCGACTCACGCGACGCGAAGACCGCTGAAGCGTGGCTGAAGCGGACTGAGCTGCACTAAACCAAGCCACCAAAAGGCGCCCTGAAAACCACTAAGAGCTTCTGGAGGTGGGTTTCTCGCTCACCGAAGATGGATAGTGTCCGTGTGGTTTCCGCTGAAACCAGCCAAACGGGCACCCGTTTAAAAAAAAAAATGGACGAAATCGCTTCAGCCTGAGTGTCGGGCCGATTTCCAGGACACCCCACACGAGGATGTTGCCTGGCGACAACATCCTACCTCGCCAAACAGTTACCAACATCTTACTGCAATGAGTCTAACCAAAAACCAGACTTGAAAAACAAGGGACTGCCGCACAACCATACAATTTGTCTCACACCCATCAAATGGCTCAAAGAGGAGCTTTCTGTCACATAAAAATGTTGACTCGTGGCACTTCTCATCTGAAAGACCACCCAACAAACTCCGACAGCTGTCTGCTTTTAGAAAATCTGGGCTCCAAGCAATAATCAAAACCTATACAAAGAAGTCTACCCAAGACCCCAGAGACAAAACCCAAAGCCACGTTCAAAATGTGCGGTTCCCACTGTTGTTTCTTTTGTTTCTTCGAGTCTCTGGTGTTTTTGGTTGCAATTCAGAGAGTCAGTGCACCCCAAATGCAGCATCCTAGATAGCCAAGTTGCTATGCTGCTATTCAGTCACTGGTTCTTGGATGGTAATTCGATGGAAAGAAGCGATCGCTGGATCGATCCAGGAAGGACATCTCGACCGTTGGCTCCGATCCGATCCGATGCATCGCCTGCCCGCAAGGTGCGGTCACTGCCTCAGAGGAGTCGACACCCAGGAATTCGAACCCATCGTGACCCAAGAACCCAGGAAACTCAGAGGCGGCCTAACACGTGATCACCAGGTGGAACCACCCAATAAGATAGTCAATGGGGGGGTGGTTGGGCGCTGCTCAAGTCAAATGCTCAACATGTGCCTTTCGGAAAAGTTCGATCTACCCTTCCAAAATGTGCAAAAGGGAAAATACAGCAAACCTCAAGCCCAACCCAGCGAATCCTCTTCGGCTGAGCTCGGGGCTGTCATCGAAAGACAACTTGCCCTTGATGGTGAGGTTCTTCAAGCTCACTGAGTCCTGATTTTCGCCGACTCTGCGCCAAGGTCTGTAAAATGTGCGGCAAAAAAGGGAAACTCCGGAACTTACCAGGGCCTTATGCTAGGTTTGCTTGCAATAGTTCGGGAATCAACTTGATGGAATAAGGGAACCCCCTACAAAATGCCAGGGGCAGAATTTGATCGAACCTGGACTTCCCTCTGAAAAGTTGATCAATTTACTGCTGGGTTCCATTGAAATAATTGAAGGACTGCTGATGAAACAATGGACAGCCGAGTTTGCCAGGCCTGATGGTAGGCTTACTTGCAATAGTGTGGGAATGGACCGTTGTAAATACCGATAAGGATAGTGAAGTCCGGCATGTTCAATAAAGCGGCTACCAGTGTCAAAAAAGCGTTGGATGCGCACCACACATTTCCACAACCAATCAAGAAGAAACCTGCAGCATGCAGCAAGCCGAAGCCTTCAGCAAAGCCCAGAGAAATTACATCTACCTGGAGTCTCCACGACCCATAGAGTCATTACCCAAAATTAAGCGGTTGTGACCCCTTGTTCTAGGATTAAGGGGTTGTGACCCCTTTCTCCAGGGGTCATGGAGACTCCAGCTAAACGTGTGCCTCGCACGTGTCTACATCTTTCCGTCCGATGGGAACCTGTCGAAAGCGTCGAAACCCGGTCCATGTCGAACATGATCCAGTCTGCTGACTCAATCTCAATAGCTTCTCCAGTGGCTGCACCTGCGAGCCGAAGCAAAACGACAGCATGCTACGCAGTGCATGCCGAGTTCAGATGCTCCACGCCACACACTGCACCAAGGAACGGTCAAGCATTGTATGCACAGCTTCTAGTCATCCCAAACTGCAACTGTGGGAAACCACCTGAAACTCCAAGCAGCAATCACGGAATAGCAGCTCTTACCCATGCAATCTATTCTACATGGGGTAGCACAAAGAAAACGTCACTGAGCCTTCTTGAAGCCGAAATCAGCCAATAGAGAGTCAGAGAGGGTGGGTTGTTTTTCAAAATAGTTGATGTCATGTTGGTTTCCCGTAAATCATCCACTTTACCCCAAAAACCAGCAACAGTGACTGAAAAAAGCGATCGCAGCTTGGCTATCTAGGGGGGGACCCACTAGCTCACACCCCTACATGCAGACAGCAACTTTCTCGGGCTCGGGCCAAATTTCTCGCTCCACCTCAAAGAAAAAAAAAAAACGACAAACGGGGGTTCTGACAGACGGGCTCCAGAGTGCACCAAGGGACGTTCAACTGGCTGTGGGTCAAAATCGTTTTGGTACCATTTTGGGGTAGGTGCACCACCCATTTTAGTCTATTTTAAGTGGGGATTGAAATTTTCACTGGGGGTACAGGCTTTTGACCCATGGCTGTGTGTCTTGTTGTTAGAATCAATTGTAATTGTGCTTCAACTGGAAATGAGGGGAATCCCTAAGCAAAGGGCCTTCATGGAGTAAATCGCCCAGATGGTTGGAATGTAGCGAAAAAGCAAATATCGGTTGCCAGACTCCCAAGCCCAATTTCATGCATCTGATCTCACAAGCTTTGATTGAAACTCCAACGGCCTCCCGTTCTAAAGGGACCCGGCACAACTGCAAGTTGAAAACTGACTCTCGCAATGAAATTGAGGGCCAAGTGTCTCGAGCTGCAAACCTACCAACCTAGCCGATTTGGGGCAGACGGCAGACCCAACGTGCATACCAAAGAAACAAATCCAGGTCACTTGGCAAATGACTGCCAATGACCCATGATATCTAAACCTAACGGAGGGTGGGTCCAAAGAGTTTTGGTACATGGGAGCCTTGACCCCCCTCCAACAGAGGCATAACATGGGCACGTGTCAAAATCGGGCACCCCCTCATACGGTAGGTTTCGTTTTGGTTCCTTTGTTTCATACCCTCAAAAAACACCGTCATACCAGCCATTGCAGCCAGGGTGCAGGATGTAGGTCGACCAGTTCTGGTTCCGGTCCGGCAAATCTCAGCGCGATGCAGAAAGCGCGGGGCGCATTTCAAGGGCTCTTGACATCTACCTCTGGAGATGTACCCCGAATGGAATATCATGAGAAGCCATACACCCCCCTGGCTTTTGGCTTCTATTCTACCAACTGGTGATATAATTACAGTGGGAGCCGCAATCGGGAAAGTTGACCGGACATGACACAAGTCCTCGGGAAATGCTTGCGTGAAAGCTAGAACCCAAAGCCTAGCTCAATTGGTTGGTGTCCTTGCTGCTTCTTTTGAAACCGAAAATGTGCCAATTTGACATTCCCAAATGGCTGTGGTGTCTGATCTGTTTCAAACATATGGTAAGACCCTGCATAGATTGTATCAGTGCTGTCTCAACCTCGCCATTGCTAGCATCAATGACATTGGTCACATGTCATATTTTGAAGAGTGGTGCGATCTGAGCTTGGCACCCAAGATGCAGCCCTCATCAGGGCATTTCCTGGCCTGCGCAGCTTGACAGTTCATCGCTCAATGCCAATCAAAGGGTCTGCATTGGTGATAGTGCGCCCACGCCAACTCCACAAACATGAAGACCGGCGCAGTCAGTCTGCGCCACGCGCCATGAAGCTTCACCGGGCAAACAAAAAAGAGGCAAAGGTGTTCAGGGCTTCGGGCGGCCAAGGCATTTTGAGGACGCGGTGTGCAATTTGGAGACAGTTGTGAGTGGTGTTGAAACCCGTAGCCTTCAAAGATACTATGTTCACACATGAGGCCATAGGTGCATTTTCTTGAGCTCGGGGACCGCTACAGGAGATGTTCGCTTGGTTTCCCTTTGTGGCTATCCAAAAACAGGGTTCAATCCATGACACAAACTGCCTTGGAACCTGCACAGCGGAAGAGCCCCGACTTAGGATACATGCTTCAACTTGCCACTGTGAAATGATGCGTTGGAGGGACCTGCTTTCGACTTGTTCCTTGTTCTTTTAGGAACAAAATTCGGCAGAGGTGAATGTGAATCAGAGTCCTTATAGTTCCCCTTTGCGCGTCACCCCACCTAAAGGCAAGTCACATTAACTCGGTTGCTTTCTGCTCCCCTGCTAAGAGTTTAACTTTTTTGGCGAAAAGCTAAAGTCCTAACATCCAAGCAAAATGCAAGAAAGTACAGGCAAGTCACATTAATGTTGACCCAGGATTAATTTACCCGTCCCACTACGAGGGGGGTGTTCCCTCCAAAAGTGGTCTGAATCCCCACTAAAACCAGGGGCACCCCCCAAGCAAAATGAACCAGGGGTTCTGCTTAATCCGGGGTCAACATCAAAGGCAAGTCACGTTAGATGAGCTGTTCGCCAGCCTCGAAGTGGGCGCCCAAGGGAATCGTCTCCCAGGATGCGTCGGACTCAGTGCTGACGGTTCGCTCGGCCGTCAGTTGTCTCTCGAGCGGCAATGAGTGTCAACTTGGGGTTGTCTCCAAATGGGGGATGAATTTTCATTGGGGAATTCTTGGGTGGACATCAGAATTCGGTGGGGATTCATATGGCTGTGAATTTTAATAAGAGACCCTTTGGTGGACATCATTTAGCTGGGGATTCATGTCCACCAATCACTTTTGAGGTGGTTCCCTATTAAAATTCATGGCCATATGTCCACCAAACCCCCTTTGAGGTGGTTCCCAACAAACAAAATCATCGCCAAACGGGGCAGCGAGCCCCAAAGTGGGTGTGGTGCTGTAGATTACCTTTGAAATAAGCCCAAGTAGTACCCCCATCGGCCAAAAGCTCAGCTGCTGGTGGGGAACAACCCCAACAAGCACCCTCCAAAATGGACGGAACCCTCGTTTTCAGATAGGCCCTGTTCAATGGAGTCCTGTTAGGCTTGGAGCCATTCGGGTCTGTTTTTTCAACTAGGGACGAATTGGTTGGTAGACATCATTTCCATGGATTTTCATGGGGGGATCTGAAGTCTAAAGTCCGGCAACCATTTCCGAGGGCAGCCAGGGCAAGCCATAGCCATGATTTCATGTCGTCTAAGGAGCTGGGCTGCACATGCTCAAAAGAAATCGACAGGCCAGACTTGCTAGGAACATCCAGACCGGGCCAGCACAAAGGGGTCCGAAAACCAAAGAGGTCCGCCCATGGCTTCACCAGGACACCAAACCGGCGTTTTGTTTTCCGTTCCGCTGCTTGCCTTGTGGCTTCCCTTTTTTGGTTCCCTTTGCCACGTGGATCAACGTGAGATTGTCAGGTCCCGGAGCTGGAATGGGGAAGCGGAAGTTCATGGCCCAGCTCTTCTGATCCTCGCGAGAGGAAGAGGAAAATCGCGCCGCGGCTTCGCCAGAGAAATTTCCTCGTAACCCGTTTCTAAGATGGTGTCTCCCAAACAAAAATCCTGTCAGGAGGGTAGAAAACAGATTTTAGACCCTTTACATAGTGGCCAGACAGTGATCATAGTGGTTGCATATCCCATTTAGGGGTCTGGGGCTAGTAGGTTGGGGGTATTGAACACCTTTGGGTCGACAGAATTCACGGAGATATATGTAAACAATTGAAAGCGGGGTGCTGAAACCATCAACCATATATGTGTGTGCCTATGTTAAAATTCAGCAACTGTTTTGGGGCCAACTCACAGGACATCAGTATGAAACTAACCATCCGGAGGGATCCGTGTGAGCCCTTGCCAGCAACGAGTGCATGGTGATGGGAAATAAGCCAATCGGTGGTACCAAAGCGGGAGGTCCATCCCCAGGTCTACTTTGTCAGTTGAAGCGTTCCCTTGGTATCACGCAAACTGGTCTCAAAACTTCCAAAACCCAGTTGCGCACAACCATGAGCGAGTGCAAGCGTATTGTGGTGGAGCTCAATTCAAAGGTATTGCCATCATGCAGGAATAATCCCGACGAGTTGGCCTTGGCTGCTTCTGCCGTCAATAGGACCCGACCCATAACCTTTAACAGATTCACTGGCGATTGCTCGGCAGCACGTGGATTTCCATCCCTAGAAAGATGCTTTCTGACTCTTGTTCTCTGGGTTCCTGTTTGTCCCCCCCGAGGTAGAATTACATCACCAAACGGTTAGATACAGGAGTGATTGATCTCCCAAAAAAGTTGGGGGGCATAGCTAGGTCCAGCTCAGCTGAAGATGTGGGTATGGGTCAAAATTGAAGACGTAGAGGACCATAGATTGCATCCTTGCTTCCATTTACCAGGGCGACCCATTTTGTGTACCTGTTTTTGACCCACACCCATGTTCGTTCGAGAAGTTTAGTCCACCCCTTCGGCCCGAAGGCGCGAAGCCAAGCGCCTTCATGCCGTGGGTCATGGAGGGCAGGGTGGAGGGCGAGTCCAGCGGCTCCGGAGACATCAAGTAAGGCCTGGCAGTCGTTCGTGGGATCGCTGCGACGGGAAAACTGGAGGAAACGGAGGGGAAACCGAAGGGAAACGGAGGGGACGCGGAAGGGAAACAGAAGGGAAATGGAAGGGAAACAGAAGGGAACTCCCCAAAAACACCAAACAGGCGCCTAGTTGGGTTCGATACAAAGCTACGAGTTCTTTTTATAGCTGCTTTGCCCACCAAACAGCTGCCCTCGCCAGAACTGGCATATCTCCAATGGGGTTGAAACCTAGTTGGACCCGCAACTGATCACCCTCGATTCACATCAGCGTGTTGAAGTCAATGAACCATCACCGAGGGTTGTTCAACAAAAGGCCCAACCTGGGACCAACATGATACCCCGGGTTTTCAATGCAATTAGAACACATAAAAGACTCGCGGCTCTTCCATGGGACACTTGAGAGGATCCCCCTTACTTTTTGTAGGAATCCCCCCCCCCCAAGTCCTCTCCAAACCAACAATAAACGACCAAAAATTGTGTCAGTTGCTCATTTCTTCAAACGCAAAATGCCGCAAAGAGTCAGCTAGTTGGAAGACAACTCAGCAAATACTTCTATTTCCGCGCGGAATACCCTCTCGTCAACTATCATGGAAGTGAACGGGAGTGCGAATGACTACCATCCACTTGACAAGGCCCCTTATCCACTGCCACGTTGTGGGAAAGGGACGAATGGGTGTGTGTCCTATTTTGGAGGACCCCCCAAGAATTATGGGTCCTGGAGTCTCCACGACCCCTAAAAAATGGGGTCATTACCCACAATAATGGGGTCATTGACCCATTTTTTCAGGGTCATGGAGACTCTAGGGTGTTCCCGTTAGAGTCCCTTTCAAGCCATCCCAAACAGAAACAACCCAGGCGTTTTTCTCAACATGCCGGCGGCACTTCTTCTCCTCCAGGTTCAAGGCCTGCATCTCGGCTGCCTGCCGTGATCGGAATGGAGCGCGAGGTCTGGTGGAAAAGCAGGGCCTTGCGTGTCTTCATTTCCTGGAACCCCCCGAAATGGGTTTCCGAATTCAACTTCGGCTTCCCTTTAAACCCACCTGAAAAAGACACCCACCCAAAAAACAGACACCCCCCTTGTGCCTTGAAAGACCGCTGCACCGGAATTCGGGAGCCACGAAGGAAAGGGGAGTGGAACTTGACTGCCCAGCTGGCGGCTTCCCATTTCCACTGATGCGCGGGTTCGGCTTTGGTTCCACCTGAAATCTCTCTTTCCAACCATCATGGAAGTGAAAAGGGCTTTTGAAGCCTTCCAGTCAGCCTCATGGTTGTTGGAAAGCGAGGAAGTCCAACCAAAAACTGGTTTCCAACAGAAACGCACCCGCAAAATGATAACATCTTTTTTTTCAGAGCTCCCTGAAAATGCAGGATGATAGGTGGCGTGCAATCGCTAAGATACCAACAAAGCCTTTGCACAGCCTCGGTCCTCGACCCCATCTGTGGCAGCTCCGTGTTTCCCGAAGCGCAACAAAATCCCCGACACCAGACCGTATCCCGCTCCTTTCACAACCCATCCCCCAAAAGGGGGAGCATGACTCCCAACTTGCTTTTCGGACCCATGAACGTGAAGGTCCGAAGGGGCCTGATAAAACAACCGGGTTGAACAACTTGCAGAAAACACTCGGGCTTCACAAACACGCGGCAAAAAACGCTGCTGCCGTGTACCCCCATCTACGCTGGGTCCATACAACAAGTTGCCAACCAGCCTTCCTAGATAGCCAAGCTGCTGCGTTGTTCAGTCACGGTTGCTGGTTTTTGGGGTAAAGTGGATGGAAAAAAGCGATCGCAACTGGCAATCCAGGTTTCCCCTTGTTGGCTCACCTTCCTTCCAACACGTCACTGCCCATTTGGTGGTCGACCAGCGGCCGAGGGGGCCATGGCCTCGCCATAGCGAGTTCCTGCCCACCAGGAGTAGGGGTTGGTGAGCTTCACATGGTCGTAGTCCTCCGCCGTCAAAACTTCGCAGAATCCGCGATCGGCACCAGTTGGGATTGGGGATTGGAGGTGAAAACCGAGCAGTCATCGGGGTTCATCCATCCTAACTGGTATGATTTTGTGTGGTTTCTTTCCTACGCAATATGGGTGTGTGTGTGTGTCTCTGCTGCTTTTTGGGGGAGGACCAGAAAAAACACCTGAAAAAGTAAAGCAAGTCATGAAGCCAAGTCCTGAGGAAGGCAAGTGAAGGACTCAAATGCTCACGTACTGTGGGTTTTATTTCTCATAATGTGGGTGTGTTTCTCGAAATTAAAGCCTGAAAAATGGCAACGGAAATTATATGGGTTTGCTTTTCCAAACAAGTGGGGTCCCTGAAAGAATGATGGTCCTAAAATTGGGGACCATTGTCTGGCAGAAGGATCGGATTGACTAGACCCGTGTGCAGCCTGGCATGGTTTACAGGAAGTCAAGGGAACCCATCCCGCCTTTGGGGGGTGATCCCTATCTTGACGAGCCAAGTGGAAGCTCAACCCCACGTCCCAAACGTGCAAAAGCGACTATCTCGCGATGATTTTTTGATTGAGCGCCGCGCCATCCAGAAATCCACCTGCAGCTGCAGCCTCGCGGAGTGAACTTTTGGATCAAAAAAACACCGCACGCATCTTGGGCTCGAATCTTTCCTTTGCGGACTGCCCCCCCACCAAAAGGAGACAACCGAAAAACCAAAACAAAACACAGACACACATAGATGATAAAAGGGAGCCTCCCTGCAAAGGCCTCGGTTTGGTTTGGTTTGGTTTGGGTGGAAAGAGGCGGGAGAAAGCTTTGCCTCTCAAAGATGTCAGAAACAGGAATGGCCTCCCGTTGGATGGTTTGGTTTGTTGGGTTGAAAGGGGCTTTAACTTATGTTAGCTGTAGGAAAACTGAACCCCCTAACGCCTCCAACGCAATGAACAGGTGCGAAATGAAATAATCAGGATGTTTGTTGTGCACTGCACAAGTGCCGGACAGATTCGCCACAAAGGACTGTTTTTTGTTTGGTTTAGTCGCTCACCAATGTTCTGCGTTGTCAATTTCATATGTTCTTTTTGGAGGCCGTAGCTCTGGCACAAAATGACCCGGATCTCAATCAGCTGGGGGTCTATCAAACTTGCACGAATCCAAAGTGGAAGCCCGGGCGACCAAACCATCTTCTCGGAATCCTGCCGGCATTTTAAAACTAAAGTGACGCGGTGTTCAATATAAAACGGCCCCCAGCTGGCATTTTCAAGCACTGCTTTGTGCGGTCAATCTAACAATCGAACCAGCACAGCCACTTTGGCTTAGCTGTTTAGCAACCAACCCCCGGCAGGGTTGGAGTTCGACCCCTTGAAGTTGGCTTGATTCGCAACGCCAATTCTTCGCCAAGCCACCACTCCGGCTCCACGACTTGCTTGTTCTTGATCGCATCGCTCTCTTTGGCTTGCATCAGGTCGTCTGAGCAAGTGGCGAAACTTCAGTAAGGTTTCCGGCTCTTCACGCGTGGGACACCATAATATGCCAGCAAAAACAACAGCATGGCTTACCAAGCATGGAAAGTCGGAATGGTTCTCAAAGCATTTCAACCTCATCCAGTGTGTACGTCATTATAGAGGGACTCCCAAATGGGTGGTTTTGCCTTTGGTTTGCCTTTAAACCAACTCCAAGGGTACCTCAAAGAACAACACACCCATATAGGTTCATCTTTTGACACCTTTGTCTCCCCCCCATCTTCCCCTCCCCCCGCCCCCCCCCCAAAAAAAAAAAAAAAAAACGGCAAACACAAAAAGGGAAACTCCGGCAAAGTCCCCATCTGCCATGAGATCCCAAGCCACCGAGTCTTGAATCCGAGCCCCACGCTGAAGCCGTACTGGATGCCTGCCTCTGTGACGTCCATGCCTGCGCTCCACTTGCAAGTGGAAGTGGGTCTCTCTTTGGGGGGACCCTCCGGAGACGGGTGGCTTCCCTTTCGGTTTCCCTTGAACACCGGTAAAGTTCAAGAAAAAGGCAGCAAGGCAGGAGGCCCCTAAAAGCATGGCCTCAAGTAGGCTGGTGGTCAGCAGACCTTCTGTTTGAAGTAGCAAAAGGTTCAACTTGTTGAGACAAACCCAAAATAAACCGCCGACAACATTGGTACTTCAACTGGGCGGTACGGTCCTGCAGCTGTTGTAACAAAAATGTTGGGATGAGTGCCTCGTCTCCCGCTTGTCCTCCCCAAAACAACCATAGGTTACAACATGGGCCCTCCCTGAAACGCCAACCAAAACACGAAGTAGAATGCATAATTAGCCCATGTAAGTCACTCATGTTCATCCCGGCAGTGTGACTCCTTGCATGTTGCAAACAATGAGGCGTCAACGAAATGTTGGTGGGGCATGTGGGTTCGTCTCAAAGCAGGGAGACCTGAAAAAGTTTGTCTCGTCCTTCTGATGTCCCTTCAAATTAAACAAAGGGTACCCGCAAGAAAGACTTGCGCGTGAGAAGGCAAGGATCCGCCATTGCTTGGCGCTTCCATGGGTTGGTCACTAGGATTTGACACCCTCAAAACGGGAACTGTTTCATGTTCCCTGTAACACCAAAGGAGGTACTCCCCCCCCCTCTTCTCCCCCCCCACAAAAAAAAGAAAAAAAAACAAGCACGCAAGCCACCTAGTCAAAAAAAAATGATCTAGAGGGTCGCCATGGCGACCCCCAAAAAAAATCAACGCGGCCCGGCGAGGTGTCAGTCACACGGCCGCGCGCGTCACCAGCGGCGCGTCGCAAGCGGCTAAGCCCGGGGCCCAGGAAGTTGGGTCGCACCGCCAGGCGTTGGTTCGCCACCACCTGAGGTCCACGTCGATGGCGAGACATGCGCAGCTTCCCTTAAGTCCGCAGAAGCCGCCCGGAAGGTGCTCTCCAAATATGGCCCCCAAAATATGGCCCCAAGATAGTGTTCTGTAAATATGGCCCCCAAAATAGGGGAGGCAAAGAAAGGAGAAGAGCTTTCCTTGGACTAATCTTTAAAAAATAAAAAAGAGTAGTTGGGACCTAAGGGAGGGGCCGGTTGAGAAATCTGACCCATCTCACTTCCTTCGTTTAAAGCCTGCCCGGCCCCAAAGCCTTTTGGTGGGAGCCTGCCGAAACCTGTCAACATAAGACAGGTTAGGGGCCTTCTGAAGCCAGTCACACACCACCAAGCCACTAGCCAAACCAGACCAGGCCAATAACGAATGACAACGACAACGAGTGGATTTGTTTGAAAATAGGGGACCCCAAAAATGTGGTAGGTGTCCTTTGAGTTTCCTTTCAAACCAAGCCAACAAGGGTGTGCTCAAAAACAGACACACCTCACATCCCACCTGCATACAAAAACCAAAGCTCAAAAGCGGAGAAAAGGATCCTTTTCAAAGAGTCCCATGTGGCACAGTGTCCCCGCACTGCTGAGAATGAATGCTTTGCCAGCACTTGTCAAGCGAGCTGATGGTTGAAACATGAGATCTCAAAGCCTGTGCCGCTACCCTTGGGCTCGCCCCTCGAGTCCCATTCAAAGTGACAAGAAACAAACCCAGAAAAAACACGAGGAATCGCTGCACCTCGTCCTTCCTTTTTGGCTTCCCTCCCTACCCAAATTTGGGTTTCCTTTTTTTTGGCGTCCCTACCTCGGTTGCTTTCTGCTCCCCTGCTAAAAGTTTAACTTTTAGTGGTTTAATACGGAAAGCCCATTAGTTGGCAAAAAGTTAAAGTTCTAACATCCAAATGCAACAAAGCTACAGTTCACCCGGATCCTCGGTCGTAAAAAAAAAAAAAAAAAAAAGTCCAAGGATGCGGCAGGGAAGCCCCAGCCCACCAGCTCCAACTTCTCGAACTCGTGCTGCTGGAAGAGCCTCGGTGCCGGAACAGCCAGCTAAGCTTGTCTCTTGTTTAGGGAAACCCCTTTTTGGTGTTTTGTTTTGCCTAGTCTTGAAGGGAAACTAAAAAGGAACAACAGTAACAACACCATTTTGGTGTTTTTGGCTGGTTTTGAGAAAGAAAAAAAAAAGGAACACCACCATCTTTGGGGTTCATGTTTCCACTTACCAGGGCAACCCATTTAGGGTACATATTTTTGACCCACACACACTATCAAAACCCGGTATTAAAATGGTGAACCCAGAACCTGTAAAGAACTAGGAAGGCGGATATCCGCAGCTATTTCTGGCTGGGATTGGCCCTTACCAACCTTCATCTACCCGGGTTTTTGAGCAAGTGGTTCACATGTCGCTGGTTGCGACATCTACGAGAAGCGCCACCGCCCCGAAACCCAAGGTCAACGAAGATTGGTTTCCCCCGGCTTCGAAGGTCGGCTGTTTGCTGCGTGTGTGATCACTTTGGCCTTTGGGGGGCGAACCAAGTGCTTGTCTGCTGTGATTTGGTGCCGGCCGGGTCATCACTTGGGTTTTTCGCGGGCTTTCAGCGCTCTTTCGCCGTGGTTCTGCCTGATCATGGCGTTGGTCGTCTGGTGTGGTTCTGATCATCATTTCGCCCCCAGTCTTTCAGCGCTCGGGCGCTGTGGTTCTGAGGGTTACCTGGTATGAGGTAGTGGCATGGCGGGGGGGGGAGTTCTCACAAAGGGGCCACAAAAATGGATACATCCTGCCAACGTGTCCATTGCTGGGGTCGACCATCTCGATAAACACTGACATTGCTTCAGCGTCTCTAATTCATGGTTTGAACGCTGGGCGGTTTCCATTTTCCCTCTGTTCGATTCCTACCACGAATGCAAACCACAAATTAAGGGTTGCCTGATGAGGTCTCAGAATCAGTTAACCACAAAAATGGGGGGGCCCTTCAGAAAAAAACAGCCTGCAAAGAGTACCCAGCCTCCAAAAAACGCAAACCCACACGAACAAAGGTACCCCCAGAAAAGGGGCCCCAGCGTTGAAGAATAGCCTGCCCCACCCAGACAAAAAGAACAGATCCTTGGATAAGTCGCCCAGGACACCCAGAAAACACCAGAGACCCCTCAAAGATCACTTGCGAAGAAGCCGAGGAAAACACATATCATTCTTTACCTGGAACATCCCTCGCACAAAAAAAAATGGACACCGACAAGCTCTGGACCCACCATGATTCGCACCGACCAAAACCTTGCAGGTCCGGAGGCGAATCAAAGGGACATCCAAAACGAGCCTTCCCAGTTTGGGATTCATTAAAGCGACATCCTCAATACAAAAAACCCTCTGGAAAGTAGTTGACAAGTAGCTTGGAGGCAAACCCTCTGGACAGTAGGTGAAAAGTAGCTTGGAGGCAATTTCGAGCGCCCTCAAAAAAACAAAAGGGACAAGTTGGAGGAGCCCCAAGCCAGCCATTGAGACTCCAGCCCTGTGTCCAGGTTCGTGACCGTGAGCTGCCGAAGGAAGACCTGGCTGGATATGTTGAAGCTGACAATCAAAACCCGGTACTAAAATCGTCGTAATCCCAGAACCATTCTGCAGCCGCCCAGTCTTAAAATGGAAACCTGGTAACCTGCAACCGCCCCATTTTCATGGTGGTCCTGGTTTCATGCGGTCATGGTGACAAAACTGGTCGTAATCCCATAATCCCATGGTCTTCCTCTGGGGTTTTGAGGCAAGTGGCTCAGGCTCAGTCCCATTTTTTGAAACTCAGAGGCTCCCAAGCCTGGAAGCCCCGGATCTAAGTAGAATTTTCTGGTGGACTTTGATCGGGGGGGGGTCCCCTTGTGGGAGTCAGACCACCTTCTGAGGGAAGCCCCCCCCCAAAAATATATATAATGGGGCGGGTGTATTGATCCTGGGTCAACAGCAAACACCATCCAAAAAGAGGCTCCAAAGTTTAGATGCCCAACTAGACGGTGGCAACACGGGCAAACCGAGGTCGGTTGAGGGATCAAGAACCAGCCAAAGAACCCGTGAACAGGTCTACCCAAAACCATATAGACCGTGAGAAGGGCCTTTACGGTTGGGACTTCCACTAACCTTCAACCCGAACGACCTTTGATTGTGGCAAACAATTCTGGGTTTCCCGTACAAGGAACCCACAGGCTGTCCATAGCAAGCGGGTTCTTGCGAAATCAACAGGAGACCACCCTTCAATGCTGACCAAACAAAATATATTGGCAATGTGTTCTTTAAATCCCACTGTGAAAGCTGGCAAATAACCTTAAGCTTGATGCTACAGCTCTCGTTCCTGAATCAAACTTGTCAATCACCATCTGCCCCCGTGTTGGTTGTGCCATGCTCGACTGAGCTCCAACCACCCAATCTGCTTTTCAATGCTCTTTTTCACATGGACCGCGTCAGTCGCATATGTATGTACATACTTGATCTGCGCATAATACATATATATATATAATATATATATATATATATATCGCTGCTTTTCTGCAGTCATTTTATGAAGAAAGCCGGACAGGTAGTTCATTGGGGGGGGGGGCTGACCATATAAATTTATAGAGACAGAGAGATATCGCACTAATATCTTATCTGGGAACCACTGGACATGAGGCCATGGGTCAAACTCCCGTACCCCCAGCGAACATCCCAATCCAACCACTAAAATAGGTTCTGAAATGGGTGGTGAATTCACCTACCCAAAAATGGGATCCCAAAAACAGTTTCGACAACCACAGCCATTTACCTGTATAGGCAACCAAGAGAACCACCCATTCAAAACCAATGGCTCGTTGCCTGCGCATCGGAATTCGACCAGGGATTTCTGTGTCCACCCACCACTCAGCTTGGACTCGGCGTCGCGGGTCCCACGCGCCTCCTGCGGCTCTGGCCAGGCGATGCCCAGCTTCCGGATGGGCGTGGTGCAGGTCATGAAGGTGTGGTTCCGGACTCGGAGTCGCTGGGAAAGGCGCGGAGATGTTATACATATATGTATGTGTATATATATATATATATATATGACAATATATAATATATACCCTCCCGCCAACTAACACTGGAAGTGCAAAAAGGCCCTTTCCAAGAGGAAAGTAGTCTTTCTACAGGGGTCTGTGCACTTCCATGTTTGTGGATGGGAGGGTACATCTTTTGGGGTGCTTCATGGTTTGAAACTTTCCAGCTTTTGGGGTGGTCAGTTTTCTAGGTGCCTTTTTTGGGGTGCTTTTTTGTTGAGTGCTTTTTTCTAGGTTTTTGTTGGGTGCGTTTTGGGTGCTTCATGTTTGTTTGTTTTGTTTGTGTGGTTTCCCAGCGAAACTGAGCGCTTCTGTTGTTTGGGTTTTTTTTCCCTTGACAACCCAGTTGTTGGCGTGAAAACGGAATGTGAGATGTGGCAACTGGTTTTGTTTGGCGTGAAGGTCCGACAAACACAGGTTTGTTTAAGGTCCAATATGAGGGCTGAGGTTAGTAGACAGCCTCAGCTTCTTTTCACCTCGATCGGGCTCTCGTCAGAGTGGCTTGGCCGGGTGGCCTTGGGATGCAATGGGGGGTATCCAAACCTCACCCCAGGACACTGAGAACAGAAAAGGGTGGGCTTAACCCCCCTGTTGGAGAAAACTGTCTGGGCAGTGCGGCTTTCTGGATCTCCTTAAGCTAACGATAGATGACCAGTGATTTGTTACTCGGTGCTTTCTGCTCCCTGCTAAAAGTTTCACTTTTAGCGGTTTAACGGGAAAAACCATTAGTTGGCAAAAGGTTAAAGGCCTAACATCCCTTTGGCAAAATGCAAGAAAGGTTATTTGCTCATGTCCAATGGTTTGTCTGGTGCTTTTCGAGCTACTTGTTCCTTGCAGGATGTGATTCAGGTTGTCCATCTCAGGACTGCGTGGGCCAAACTGATAGACAAATCACGATCTGGTTGCGTCTTGTTTAGGGAAACTTTTTTGGCAGGTTTTGAAGGAACATCAAAGAACAACGCCCATTGTTGTGTTTTTGGCTGGTTTTGAAGGGAAACTAAAAAGGAGAAACGCCATGTTTCTGTGTCCCAAAAAAAAAGCCAGACCCAGATTTCGCCCGCCTCCCTCTGCAACCTTCTCCCGAGTTCCGCGCCTTCGTGCTGGTAGAGATCGGGGCTGCTTGAGAAGATGGAGGGCTCGTCGGAGATCATATCCGTGTCACTGTACCTCGAGAAAAGGCGAGCCTGATTGGCGGTTTGTTCTTGTTTGTTTGTTTGTTTGTTTGCTTGCTTGCTTGCTTGCTTGCTTGCTTGCTTGCTTGCTTGCTTGCTTGCTTGCTTGCTTGCTTGCTTGCTTGCTTGCTTGCTTGCTTGCTTGCTTGCTTGCTTGCTTGCTTGCTTGCTTGCTTGCTTGCTTGCTTGCTTGCTTGCTTGCTTGCTTGCTTGCTTGCTTGCTTGCTTGCTTGCTTGCTTGCTTTGCTTCGTTTGGTTTTGATTGGTTGGTTGGTTGGTTGGTTGGTTGGTTGGTTGGTTGGTTGGTTGGTTGGTTGGTTGGTTGGTTGGTTGGTTGGTTGGTTGGTTGGTTGGTTGGTTGGTTGGTTGGTTGGTTGGTTGGTTGGTTGGTTGTTGGCTAGTTGGTTAGCTGGCTGTCTGGCTGGCTGGCTGTTTGTTGGTTGGTTGTCAGTCGCTTGGTTGGCTGGCTCCTTTGCTAGTCCATACCTGATTCACTGACACACATTTTCTACAAAAACTCATTGTGCTTTCACTGCAACCTCAATTGTCTGCAATTACCGCAGGCCAGGTCACGTTGGCCATCTTAGTCGTTAGTTCCCTTGACACCCCAGCAAACGGGTCTGTCTTTTCTTGGGCCTCCCCATGTCCGTTGGCCTTAAAGGGAAACCAAACAAGGCAAACCGAATCCATGCTGGATATCTATATACAAACTTTTAAAAAAATGGGGAGGGGGGGTGTCCCCTTATGCAATGAAGACACACCCAAGCACACCCATCTCCCCATCGCCCGCTTTTTCGACGATGAGCGGAAAACCTACGGCCTGAGGATCCAGGCCACGTGCTCTCGCCCACCGATCCATCCTCCGAGGTGTTGTAGCGGATCTGCGTGTACACGCAGCCCGAGTGGCCCAGGTTAAACCTGGGAATCGCGGCAAAGAAACCTTGGTTGCTTTCTGCTCCCCTGCGAAAACCTTAATGTTTAGTGGTTTAATGGAAAACAAGCCGCTTTTTCTAGGGGTAACTTCCCCATTCTTTCCAGGGATCCTTCTCACCAAAAAACCTGGGATGGCTTGCTTTTGGAAAAGAACGATGGCTGAAAAGACTGGGAATCAACCCCTAGACTTTTGCATTACACAGCCGCAGGCGTTTCGGCCGCAGAAAAAGAAGAAAAAAAGCTCAAGGGTGATGGCTTTTCGTTCCAACTCTGCAGAGTTCCTGCATAATGGCCACACACGATGCTTGCAAGCTTTCCATGGCAACTCGGCAAGCCTGTGCAAGTGGCCCAGGAAAACCTTCATGAAAACCCGAATCGGTGTATGGCTAAGGCCTGGGTGAAGGCCTGTGTTTTTCTTTTTGCATGGAAGAGCTGTCAGTCGCGTTTTTCTTAGGGACCCAGGAATACAAGCGTCACTGTTTGGGGCGAATGGACCCAGAATGCACAAAAAATTGGGCAAAACTAACGATCGCCAAGTTGCGATCGTTTTTTTTCACTCACGGTTGCGATCGGTTTTTGTATGGTAAAGTGGATGTAGAAAAAAAAGAAAAGAAAAAAAAAAACGATCGCAACTGGCGATCCAGGAGGTCGAAAAGATCGGCCTTGGGCAAGTGAGAAAGAATCTCCGGTCTCAAAGCATTGGGCTGAGATCCTCACGTGTCTGCCCAGCTGGTGTACGAGTTCGCCGTGCCCGTCAGGGATCCGTCCAGGTCCCAGAAGATGTCCTGGATCCAGCCAGAAAGACTGCAATGCTTGAGACCACCTGGTCTCGTGAATATAGGGAACCAGAAAAACAAGAGAGGGAGAGACAGGAGAGAGGGAGAGAGGTAGAGAGAGAGAGAGAGCACCAAAAAATCAGCAGGCTGCAAAATACAACGCCCCGAAGCAAGAATCAAGGCACGTCAAAAACAAGGAAAAAGCCAGCCTTCTTGTAAACCTTGATTTTCTTGGTGACGTTGGTGAAGCCTCAGTTTTGCCAAGGAGGCGATTCATGATCCTGTGCAACTGCAACTTCTGCAATCCTCTATGTTTTGCACAGTACAACCGCCCTTCAAGAAACAATTCGGCCTCGCCGGCATGTTGGCACTCCTAAACAGTGTCTTTGGCACTCCTGAAAAGGGCCTATTACAGTAAAATCCTCAGAATTCCCCTCTAGCTGGTGGTTTAAAGTTCAAAGGAAAAAACACCACCCCCAAAAGTAAATTTGGGAACTGTTCAACACGTTCACTTTAAGGTGCCAAACGCAGATTCCACAAAGGCACAGACTATTTAAGCTTGCTGAATGATGAGAACATTCAAACACGCATCAGGGTGTGTTTGTTATTTGTGAAACCCTTTCTGGAGTGGTTTGAAACACAATGAAGCGATACCGTTGATTTGACGATATGTGCGTGGCTTAGAATACTTGGACATATATGTTTGTACCCCCCCCCCCCCGGGAATACTCAGGTGTTCGTTCAAAAATTGACATGTTTGCTGTCAACATGTATGTGAAATGCACTTTCCAGCTTCTAACAATGATGCTCAACCAAAAAACGATATTCTTTAGACCAAAATTATGGCATCAGTACTTAATGCAATCCAGGATGTGCTAGCACGTGCCTGGATGAAGATTGAAGATTATCTGACAACTCTTGCTGAGATTCTTCAAATCTGTACTTCGGGGAACCCAGGATGTGCTAGCACGTCCTGGATTGAAGATTGAAGACTCAAGATTATCTCGCAACTCTTTCTTGGATTCTTCAACCTTAAATCCAGGATGTGCCAGGACGTGCTCGCACATATTAGCTCGACCTAAGTATGGATCTGAAGATTTCCAGAAAAGTGGTCTGAGAATCTTCAATCTTCAATCCAGGATGTGCTAGCACGTGCCAGCACATCCTGGATTGCCTCAAGTACATATTTGAAGAATCCCAGAAAGAGTTGTCACAGAACCTTCAATCCTGAATCTTCTGTGCCTGCTGGCAGATCCTGGATTACCCAAGTCTGGAATCGAAAAGGCGGACAAGCAAAGCACGTTCCAAGAGTCAAATTGTGGATGTGCACCGCCTGCATTTTGCCATTGGGGGAACCACGGCTTTTGTGGGGCTTGAGGGCTGGCCAGGATGGACGGTTCTCCAAAAACAAAACCTGGAGATCTTCAATCTTCGATGCAGGTGGGAAAACCTCAGAGTCTAGAAAAAACTGTCAAGTTTTTTGGGGGGGCCTGGATTGAGGATGTTCTAAAACGATGTCTGTGGAATCTTGAGTAGTTGGCCTTCGATCCAGGGCAACATGATCTGAGCAAAAGCTGAAAGCACTGCGTTTTACAGCATTTGATACAAATAATATCTATATGTGAAAACACGCTTCTGTTATTTCAATTGGCTCAGTTCTTGCTTGGTTCAAACCACATGGACTTAGACAAGGACAACAACCCTTATGACATTGATCTTGGTCCAGTGTTAATTGTCCATGACACTAGCTGTGTTCTCCAATTGACTGTTGACATGCACAGGAAACTGCAACGGGCTAAAATTGAATTTGGCTTGAACTCGACATCATGTTAACTTGCCTATTATTCATATACTTGAATTTCAATAGTTGTTCTTGACAGTGATTGAATCGTATTAGACAAACAAGGCGCAACTGAGACAGCTGCTTTGAAAGCTTGATTTCCCCTACAGTTAGTTAGAATGTAAATGGAATTCTGTACAAAAACGAACTAACATGTAAATGCAACTGCGCAAGGACATGAAGCACTTTTATGTTTTATTTTGGATGTCAGTTCCAAGTGGGATTGAGTTCCTTCCTCAAGCGGATGTTTTGCCGAGTTTCCTTGTCAAGCAAATAGAATAAAACCAAATAGCTGTTAATTACAGGCACGATGAAGCTGCCAAAGAATGCTTTGCGTACTACTCTTGTGCTGAAAGTTGTGCTTTAAGCCCGGGGCTGCCAGAGTCCACTTTGCAGACTCCAATGACACTTTAAGTGCGCTCCGCGTTCGAGCTGTTTAACTAGGAGCTCCTTTTGAACGTTGAGCTTAACTTCAGCTTGGTTTGACTTTGCATGGCGTTGCACGTCCTGTCAGTTCAGTTCAGAGTCCCCCGAGTCTGGCCAAAAAAATGAGTTCTGGACAAAGACCTGAGTATTTCAAGGTGGGGGTAGCAAATATTTATATTGCCGATTGCCCAAGACAAACACTGATACCATTCAAATACATCAGATATATATATATATATATATATATTTATATTTATATGTACTATTTTTGAGTTAAAGGAAGTTTAAATTAGGTTTAAGTAAGAAAGAAATTCGTGGTATTATACCAGGTGTTTGCGGGGGGGAAAAAAAAAGGAGAATAGCTGGGAAAACGCTGGCCCTTTTCCCAAATTCTGAGTCTCGCTTCCACCCCGAAGCCATTTGTGTCGTTCGCCAAGCAGCCTAGGCCCTTGAAGCGGTAAGTGATCGCTCCCTGGCGCCACTTGACAAAGGACCTCAGCGCGAGGTCATAGGCCCATTCGGATGGAGGAAAATGAACAAACACGAAAACCAAAACTCGGTTGCTTTCTGCTCCCCAGCTAAAGTTTAACCTTTAGTGGTTTAATGGAAAACCCAGTAGTTGGCAAAAAGTTAAAGTCTTAACATCCAAGCAAAATGCAACAAAGAAAAGTTGTGGGTGTGTTCCGAATCAAGTAAGACAAATTTGCGCGCCAGGTGTGTCTTCGTATGGAATCATCCCTCTTCCGGGGCGGCTTAAAAGGGAAAGCAAGAAGAAACATCTTGTGGGTACCATATTTGAAGACAGACCCGCGTGCAAGCAAGCAATCAACACGTTCTCGAATTCCCTAATGGTGAATTCCAAACCTGACAACAGTAGCACCATCGGCGTCCTTTTTGGAAAGTAGATGGCTCTGACTGACAACCACCAAACTGAAATCAGGGCCATCTAGGTATGTGTCAAAATAGAGGGACCCACCAAATGGCAGTGTTGTTTTGTGATCCAACCTAAAAATGCGATCATCGAAGAAACATACAAACCCGTCGAGGTTCGTTAAAGCCGGCCTTTTGTGGGACCCATGCAAATCCACCGACTTGAGAGCAGGTCTCATGCTTTTGCCCTCAGTGCGGCGCCAACACTTCGAGCAGCCTTTGAAGACAGGCGACTGGCCGAAAGCAGCGATCAAAATCTTTGGGCGGGGGGGGGTCCTCTCAAGATGGGCGTCCCACATGAAACCGCGGAGCTTCCCCGTGTCTTCCGCGTGAAAGCACACAAACCGAAACGGGGTCCGAATCTCACATGAAAACCCTTGGTTTCCCTTTGTTTCCTTGAAATAATACAATCGAAAGTGGGGTCGAATCCCATTTGGGGCGCATGTAGATTTCAGCTGGCTGATTCATAGGGTCCAACTTCAAAGCAAAGGTGAAGGCTCTCCTGTCAAATGAGACACCCCTGATCAACATGAAAGCGGGGTTCCTAATCCGGGGCCAGGCCAGTACATCCACATGAAGCGCATGAGCACAGGTCAGAACTCCCTGCACGCCATGCTCGTGGCTCCCCGTAAAGGGATCCTTAGCATAACCACAAGTACACCAATCGCGGCACATTTGGTCTTGCTGTAAAGGGCCCGATTTCAAGCACCGGCCGCAGGTGTGGTTTCAGACCGGGCGCACCGTGTCCCGAACCCCAGATTGACCAGACACGCTCCTTTGAGACCAAACTTCACGAGGCAATCCTCTCATAAGATTTCCTGCTTCCTGTTGGGCCTCACGAGGTCACGCCTTGCCCATGTTCACCCACATGGAGTCCGTGACCAGGAACTGCTCGTTCTGTGGCAACAGGATAGACCTCACATAAGCCGCCCAGCCGCCCAGCCACCCACTCACCCAGCCACCCAGCCACCCAGCCACAACTTGCCCTCGTTTCCGGACCAAATCCTGTTGATGGGTCAAAATATGGTACCAAAACGGTTTTGACCCACCGCCTTTTGACACCTTTTGAGCATCTGAGGCAAGAGCTGGGACATGGCCGTGGACTTTTTGTCCAAGTTCTCCGGCAAAACACCCACGAACACACTGTCCTGAGCCATATCAGCTCTCGTATGTGTTGCGCTGCGACAAACTAAACGAATGTTGGCGTGGCACTGCTCATGTGGCTAGATCCGGTTCAAATTGAGGGACCCTCATATGGTGGTCTGGCGTCCCAGCCCGAAAAGGGTCCCAGCCCGAACGACACGAGCACTCTCGAAAACAAGCTCGTTGCCTTCCAGCGTGCCAAACAAGTATGTTCAGAGGGATGCCTAGCCACTCGTTCTGGCAGCAAGTGCCCAGAAATTCAAACATAAAGCAAGAAAGCATCATCATTCCAAAGGCCTCATGCTTCGAACAATAACCCCCCCCCAACAAAAAAAAAAAAAAAAAAAAAACCTTATTGTTCGAACCACCCCCTCCCAAAGCCAAAGAACCGTGCATGGGTGTGAAACTAAACTTTGCTTCGCCACCATGCAGGGTGTGCCGCAAAGAAGGCAGCTCTGTCTCAAATGATGGACCCATGGTTGCCCTTTGGTTTCCCTCGCACCCACGGGGCAGCGTCCCCAGGCCTTGATGTGAGGGATGTTCAAGAAGTCCGTCTCAAACTTGTTGCCGTGTTCGGCAGCGGCAGTGCGGATAAACTTCACGGAGAAGTAGTCTTGCCTTGAGCAGCTTTGGTGTTTCTCAAAGTTGAAGTGATGTTTCCATCTCCATCGTCCATTTCCCTTGGGCATCCCACAAAAGCCAACCAAGAGAGCGTCTGAAATCCATAGCCTTGAGTGAAACAATCCTTCGTCGCCATGGCTGGTCTTTCCAGCCCCTCACGTGGAAGAAACTGAGAATTCATGTTCTTCGCATTCGGGTTGTGCAACCCCGGCTACAGAAGATGCTTTGGTTTTCCTACATGCGCTCGGAAACGGTTGGATGCACTTGCACATGACATCGATCAACAGAACTCGAAAGAACCTGAGTTCTGCACGAGCCAGACTCCACCGCTGTCATGTGGTGGTTGTGGATGGAGCCCATCTGCAATGCCCAAAGTTGGCAAAGTATTGCCAATACGGGTCACGCAGGCACAAAACTGCTGCTCACAGCAAGCATGGTACTCTCTTGGTGCTCCGAGTAGGCTCCCTCCACCAAATTGTTCTGAGGGTTGATGCCCTAATCATGCCGTCGTATTTCTTACATTCTGCCTGACGCGGGTAAGCTGCATGATGCTGGTATGCTGCGTGAATCTGCTACGCCGCTGCTGCTAATTATGTTGCGTGATGCTGATTGACGCTATTGCGGTCATGCTGCTGTGTCACGACGGCATGCAGTCTGACTACATCATGCAGCATAAGTGCATCGACAACATCCTTTGGTGCTTTTGCCGATGTCGAAACAACAACACCCCTGGAGTCGGAAAGAGGAACGCAAACCCGTTCTTTCCGCACCTCCCATGAGGGAGTACGAGCTTTCAGCACATGCGCCAGTCGAAATACCCGGCTCCCGTGAAGGACATGGGAGATGTGTCAGTTTGGTGAGTCCCAATTGGCTGCAGGTCAAAAATGGGTGCCCAAAAATTAAACCCTGGTACATGGAAATCTGAACTAAAGTCTGCGGTTTTCTGGTGGTTTAATTTTGACCCACAGCCAATTGCTTTTGGGAACTTGAGTCAGTTCGCAAAGTCCCTCGACGGCACCTCTGCTCGGCTGGAAAGCAGGGCTTCAAGATTGAATGACACAATCCCATGGTTGCCAAGGACCCCCCCAAAGAGGGCACCCAAAGCAAAAGGCACCCAAAAGGAATCCCTCATAGGCCCAAATCGGCCTGATTCGTGGCTGCTGGCCCATTGGGCTTGGGCGGGGGGGGGGGTGGTTCGCGGGGGGCAGGGGCCGCCAGCCTTCATGGAGTTGTAGCAAGCCCTGCCAATGCCCCAGCCTCAAGAGGCTTGAGGCCGGCTGGCGCGGCTGGCTGGCTGCGTCCAAAGGGGCGGTTCAACAAAATCTTGGCTTCTCGGTTGTTTTCTGCTGCCCTGCTAAAAGTGACTGACTTTCAGTGGTTTAACGGAAAATCCATTAGTTGGCAAAAAGTCTAAGTCCTAACATCCAAGCAAAATGCAACAAAGGTTTATGGATGGCTGCTGGGCTGGCTGGATGGCTGGCTGCCTGACTGGCTGGCTGATGGAAAGATGGATGGGCACGGGTAGCGATGCACTCTAGTCATCCTGCACAAACCAACGGCAAACATTGCTCAAAGGAGGCTGGCAGAAGCTTCAAGGCAATCTAGGCTCGTAGGTAACACTCCTTTCTCTAGTAGTAGCAAGTGGCAAAGATAGTTGATGCAGACAGAGCGCTTGCATGGTTCTCACTTCGTTCAAGGTCACTCCCGCTTGGATTTGTTTCTCGCAAGCTCACGCTGCAACTCATCGGCAACGCCAACTGCAAACTCCAAGGCGGTATTTCTCGAGGAAAACGGCTTGTTATATCTAAGCTCGGCTTGAAACACCAACAGGAAACAAGCCGTTGAAATAATCCGAGTACAAGCAAAAGGTTAGAAACACTCGAATTCGAAGGCTTGTAGGCAACTGTTCGGCTTGGCACCAGGGCGAACCGCCTCTTGCCACGCTGAGAAATGGTGGACGAGTTGACGCTCACTCACTCAAGTGCTTGGGAAGGGGGCAAAATGGTCTGAAACCTGCTGTAGTTTTTCTGGAACAAGACGCAGTCGCTGGCCCTTGGCAAAGCGCGTTACATGGCTGCCATGTGCTGCTAGGAATGACAAAACTGTCTAGGCCACCAAGTCCTCCATTTGCTTAAGTCCCCTGGGAAAAATAGACATGTTTCCAGTAGTGATAGAGTCCCTTTAAAATCAACAGTGGGGAAAAAAACTATTCTTAACCTAATGGAAGAAGTGGGAAATGTCTCTCCTGACCACTTTGCCCAGGTGGACCTCCATGCCGCCTGCCTGTTGGACAACGCTGAGCTCCGTACATGTCGTGTTGAACAGAATCTGGGGATTCTCGGCACTATCTCCATTGCACGGCTCCTGGTGCAAACGCTGATGCATGAGTGCAGTGGAGCAAGGCAAAAGCATTCAAATGGCCATGGGTCAGTATCCCGTACCCCCAGTGAACATCCCAATCCCCACTAAAATAGACTAAAATGAGTGGTGCACCTACCCCAAAATGGTATCATTGGTTTTGACCCACAGCCAAAGGGCAGCACGAAGCATGAAAGCCCAAAACAGTACAAGGCAAAGATGAGGCTGCCATCAAATGACACTGGCGATCATTGCGCTCTGATCTGGCCTGTCCGCAGAACAATCCATGTGACTGCTGGGTTTGTCAACACAATTGACACTTTGAGCCCGCTTGCCCCAAGCCTGCAAACTGTCAAACTAACCTCTCCAGAAACTTCACTCTCTTTAGGTTCTCGTTTTGCGACAAACCAAAAAGAGACCTCGGTATTTGCTCTTGCTGCAATTGCTGTGGACGAAGTGCTGCTGATGCCGAATGCCGACTAGCTGTGTCCTTCCGGGGGATCCACGTGAGGTAGACGCGGATACAGCTTCCTGCTTGGCAAAGGTCACCGCCCAAAAAAACATGAAAGTGAGTATATACCCTCTTTTGAGCAATCATGAAGGTGCACCATCTTGGGTTATGAAGTACCACTGGTACCATCAACTAAAAAAGGTCCCTGTCCACCGCCATGATTGTCTTAAAGTGAGCATCCACCACAGAGTCAGTCGCAAGCAAATGATGAACAAACACTTGCAACACGAGGCTGCACTTTGCATCTCCAGTCCCAGTTAGGTGTTTGCCTCATGGCCAAACCTAAACACGAGGGCTCATGGGTCTTCTTTGTTTTTCCCACAAGAAACATCGGCTCCGCGCCTGGCAGGTGATGGCAGCGGTTCCGGCTCCACTCGCCGATGCGGTCGCCCACGGGGCAAATGCTGTCCTGCCACGTCAAACGTCAGAGGCCAGGATCCGTGGAAAAACTCAAAGGATCTTTGACCCAACTTCACAACCCTTGCTGTGGTATCAAAAAATCGTTGCCTTTTTTTGCAGCCCCTTGGTATGCTATCAAAAAACACTTTCTATTTTCCAGCTACTAAAAATGAGCAGAACCAAAAAACAAAGCAAACAACAAGGTGCGAAGAACTTGCCGCGTGAGAACCGGGGGCGCGCCAGCAAGGCCCGCGGGTCTTACAAAAGGCCCGAGCGTGCTGTCGCATGGGATGTAACGGTCAAACCAAAGGGATGATGTGCTTTGTGACTGCCGCCTTGGATGAGGCAATAGAGCCAAAGAATACGTGCCTGAAGGAAACCTTGGATATTCGGCACTTCGCAATCTTACCACGTCATGTACAGAACTAGAAGGGCGGCTGCAGTACGCGCGCTGATTTCTGGCCTCGCCCCAAGCTTCACCCAGATGGCCCAACAAGCCAGGTTCAGTTCCGAGAAATTTAACACAAGCCATGTCCGTCTGACTAGTTGAATTCCTCTGCCACTGCGACAAAGAAAGCACATCAGTCATGCTCTGCCGGGCTCATGTGAAGGCCTGCCACACTGACCCTGGAAGAGCAACTACGGCCACTTCGCACTTTATGCTCGGCAAAACCAACAGTTGCCTAACACTAACAATACCAAATTATTGTGTTGTTTGGTTTAAAAAATGAAGTTGAGTCATAATGCTCGGCAAAACTACACACACGCACACAAAACAACTCATACAACCGCGGCCCACTTGCCTTGTAGACGTCCATGGAATGGGAGATGGGCGTGTTAGGCCTGAACCGCGGCTGCTTGGCTGAGGCACAAAGCAGGCGAGCTTGGAGCCATGGGTGTATGGGTGTGTCTTTCTTCAGGAGACCCGCCACCATGGAGGTGTTCCTTTTGGTTTCCCTTTGAAGCCCCAAACAAAAAGGGGTACCAACTCCAAAAAACGACGATTTCCCTTTGAAGCAAAAAAAAGGTACCAACTCCAAAAAATTGACGATCGACCCGAATGAGCACTAAGCCCCACACAGCTGAAAGTACCAGCCATCGGATCCGGTGACTGCAACCTGGGAAGTCAACTTCAACAAGTCTACTCAGCGTGTCAAGTGCAGCTGCCACCGCTCGCGCCTTGTGAAAACACACGTCGAGCACTTTGCTGAGGAGCCGTCTAGTGCCAAAATACATAAGGCCCACATATGTTGGTGTGGCCGGTTAATTGTCCCCTCAGACCGACCTTAAAACGGGCACCAACTCTACAAAGGCGAACCACGCTCCATCTCAGACCGCGACGTTGTCTCTCCAAACGTTGTTGGGAGCAGCAGTCCAAAAACCGGCAGGTTCCTATGGCCAATGCCATCGGCCGGTGAGCTCTCGTGTAACAGGGGGTGTTTGGCAAAAGGTCAACCAACTCGCATTTGGATATGTGGCTGTGGGTCAAAAATAGGTACCCAAAATGAAGCCCTGGTAAATGGAACCAAGGACTGAAACCTGCGGTCCAATTCCTGGTGGTTTCAGTTTGACCCATACCCATGTGGGAATCACCCCGACCATCCAACTAGTGGTTTGCTTTGGAATCCATTGGGCTTCCCAAAACCCCCAGCATCCCCTGAGAACCAACAAGATTGATAGGGCGGGGGGCACGATTAGGGCCCCCCTGCTTGGAAAAGTTCGATATACCGGCGGCAGGGTCCATATTGTTTGACCATCAATGTGTCACTCCCAGCCCGGCAGAAAGGAAGCCAAAAGGAAGCTCATGGCCAAGCACGGAGAAGTGGCCCTTTCGCCTGTTCTTCGACCCCCAGCCTGCATCTTGTGGCACAAAAACGAGAGCCAGCAAATACGCGGGACCTGCTCGTTCCAACGATCCCTATGCGTTTTTTGACATCTCTATTTTGTGGAAATACGTCAACCAAACGTGGACTCCTGTCACTGTGACCCAAAAACATATCATCCGCTTAATGGGGAAAGTGGTACAGGTATATATCCTTTATCATTCAAAGGAATTCCCCTGGAATATTGAAAACTGAACAACAACAACGTTTGCGAGCAGCCATGCTCACATCCAACCCACCAACCCACCAACCCACCAACCCACCAACCCACCAACCCACCAACCCACCAACCCACCAACCCACCAACCCACCAACCCACCAACCCACCAACCCACCAACCCACCAACCCACCACCGCACGTTACTCCTGGTCGCTCTCCAGCATGCCCGAGAGCAGTGGAATTGCGCCCACCTCGGCTACGGTCGGGCCAGGTGTTCGGAAGGGTTGTATTTGACTCGTGCCGAAGATGTACGCAACACTACCAACCGCCAAAAGGACAGGAGGTCCCCAAACACAAAGGCCGGAGCTTATGTTCCATTGCCAAAAACATGGCGATGCTTCAAACCCACCCATCACCCCACCCCCACCCCAAAAACAGGAGAGGGGGGCGGCTCCGTGTTTAAGCGCTGCACTGCGAGGTTGCCCTCCAGGGTGTTGTGCCTGGTTCAGACAACCAAATCAGCTGACGTGCACACAAAGAAGATGGTTTCACTTTGGAGTTCCTTCAAAAAATCCACGCGAAGAAGAAAAAAAACGCGGTTTCAAAACCCGAGTCAAAGCTGCAGTAGGGAATGTCCGATGTCGGGAAAGAAAAGTCTTCTTAAGTTGGTGTCCCTGGTCGGTGAAGTCTTTTTGAGTTGGTGTCCCTCGGTGAGAGAAATATCCTCAGAGTTTCGGGGTCAAAATTGGGCTCGCTGAGAACCGAGCATCTCCATGCCCGTCTCCACAAAGAACCTGCAGGAGTGCCCAGTCCGACCCAGCGAGCATTTGGGTGAGCACCCCGTCATCCCTTTCAAACCCATCCAAAACGGGTTCACCATTTTGAAAAAGTTGGGCAAACCCCCACTTGACATGGAACCTGAGAAAAGCTCCCTTGGAACTAGAACTTCCTCTGAAAAGCACAAACTGGCAGATGCCATTTGTGGTGGGGGGCTCATTATTTTGACGGCTTCTGGCTGTCAAAGTCAGAAATGGGGATTCCCTTTCACCCACCAAGGGGGTGACTTTGACCATGGCAAAATCAGGAGGCCGGTGGGTGCGGCTGTAGTTGGCCAGAAGTCACTGTCTCCTTCTGCCATAGGGAGACACGCACCCCTGCTGGAAACGGGCGCCTCAAAATACTTTGGCAGTGGAACGGCGGAAACGGCCCGCCAACCCAATGTCTCTAAACAGGCGTCAGGTCGACCCGAAATGCCAAAAGCCAGGGTTCAGCTTTCAAAGCGTCCCGAAGATGGCTGATAAGCCGCATGCGGGCCATTGTCAACACTCCGCGTCATGATCCACTCATACTGTGTCTCTAAAGTCTAAACCCCTACTAAGTGTCCCCAAGTTAGACCAAGGCAAATACATGCTGGATCCACTCATCTTGTGTTTTTTTTTCAGACGTCCGCAAGTTGCGTCGACTCTTTGGATCCGATCCCTTCACGTGGCAAGCCGCATGTGCCCGATGATGTCAAACGCCACGTTGCCCTTGACGCTCACGTAGTTCGTTGAGTGGATGGCAACAGCCTCAGCGGCGATCGCCATCAGCTCATGACGCTCCCTACGAGCCGCCGGAAGCTGCCCCAATTGGCTGATGTAACTGGACTGCCCTCAGATCCCCCGCTAAAAGTGACTAACTTTTAGTGGGTTAAATGGAAACTACCACTAAACACGAAAAGGCCAAAAAGCTAAGGGGATGGCTGGGAGCCACCAAGGTAAATGGGTTGCAAAGCCTTCCAATTCGGACTGAAACTCGGTTGCTTCCATGGAATCGTCTGGGGGAGGGTAAGAACTGTCGTATCAAAACACCAAGAGCGTCGACCCAACAGGCACGTGCCGGTTCAGAAACTGGAAGGGAACCAGAAAGCCCCAATCCCCCCGGAATAATCTCGAGATATCGCTCTTGCCTGACTGGCTTGGATGGCTCGGTACAAGCTTCAAATCGGAGCAATGGAGTGAAACAAGGCTCCTTCCTGGTGTCGATTGTTTGGGTGGGTGAAATTGAAAGGGAAAATAAAGGTGGCTCTTAGGCAGTGAATTATGTTCAGCCATGACATCCTCTGAAACATTATCATATTCCATCAGTCACCCATTGGCCGCGCGATTTGAGGTCAAACAAGTCCGAAGAGTGGAAGATATCAAAAAAAGGAAGGCAGCCCGGCCGAAAAAGCTCATGGCTTGGGGGGGCCATCCCCAATACAGTGGAACTTGAGAGGTTTCAATCAAATATCACAATGTTAGACACATGGCCATGGGTCAACCCCCGTACCCCCAGTGAACATTCGATTCAATCCAACCACAAAAATAGGTTCTATGGGTGGTGAATTCACCTATCCCAAAATGGAACCCTTGGTATTGAACCCTGGCCGTTTGATGCCGATGCAATGCCTCAGGCCCCAGCTCGCTGGAAACTGCGGTGGATGGAGTTGTACCGTGCATAGCAGTACTGCCCATAGTCCTGCCAAAAGTCGTCAGTGGGCACTGCAATCCAAAAAAAAAGGAAAAAAAGAGGGGAAAAAAACTGCATGAAAAAGCATGCAATCCATGAGCCACGGGGAAGAAACAAAAATGACCGGCCTGCTTGATAATCCACTTGGAGATTCAATCCGCTCCGGGCCCAAAGGGACAAAGCGCGGGGCGTCAGTGCCCCCTTCCTCCGCGGAATTTTCAGCGCGGTTTTCTCGGGCCACAGGATCTGAAGGAATGGGCTCGATGAAGAGCTGGAAACCCCAAGTTGGAAAATCCGGGAAGGGACATGGGAAAAATCTGGGACATGGGAATCTGGGACATGGGACATGAATCTGGTTCCTTTTTTTGCGGACTCGCAAAGGTGCTCTGTTTCTTTTCTCTGGTGCCTGAGCCAACCTCAGCTTCAGTTCCTTGAAGCCCTGCGAAAGCCCTGTCCTGGCTCACGTGGAAGTGAATTGGATACCTGCCAATCGACTGCAGCCAGGGTGTGTCCATGTTCGTTCTTTTGCGGAAATAGAAGGAGTCCCTTGCTTACAGCGTAGAATGAATTTCTTGAGAGCAAAAGGACAACCAAGAAATGAAATCCTCTTGGCTGGATTCTGATCGGTTGATTGGAGCAAGGTCTTTGTCAACCGGCCCACACAAGATCACAGCACTCGCAAGTGGCAGTTGTTTTGTTAACCCTCTTGTCCAAATCATGTCGTCGAAGCTGCAGAGACGCCAGACTCCAGGCGCGGCGCTGAAAGCCCCGAAAAAAGCCACTGCCTGGAAACTTCGCCCGTCTGGCCGAGGCGATAGAACCTTGGTGCGCTGTAGCTGCATGTGTCAGGCAACTTGAAGCAGCGGAGCCAGACACAAGTTTTGGGAAGCTTCCAATTAGGGCTCTTTGGTAGTTTTGAGGGCGCCCTTTTTAGGCTGGTTTAAGAGGGAAATTGCTATTCTGACACAAACTCATATCGGAATTGATGTCCAACCCTTCATTTCTCAGGGTTCGCAATTTGAAATCATAGCCCAGTACACTGGTTTCGCTGGGGCATGTACTCAGCATTCTCAATGCGGTAGATTCCACCAAACGCCACCTTAGTCGCACTCTTCTGCCACTCAAGTCTTCTGCTTCCTTGCACTTGAGTGCGGCTGAAACTTAAACGGCTGGGGTTACGCAGGTTTTAGTCAACCTTTCTATTTACCAGGGTTCGATTTTTGGACCCCTGTTTCTGAGCCACACCCACTTTGCAGAAAACGGGCGGCAAGCGCTGAGAGCGGCTGGCTGATTTGTTGTTTAGCAAGTTCACTCTGAGGCGCAAGCCATGGTGTGTCCACCCCACTGGTCTTTCTCAGAGCTTTCCCTGACAAAGATACACGGTCATGACAACGCTCTTCCCTAAACTTTGCGGAGCTTGGGCATGAATCTTAAAATAGGCACTCTTTGTCTTGCACATCGTCTACCATGAGGTGCTCCCCAGTTTTTAGAAAATGAGGGGGAGGGACCCTCCTTTTTCGACCCCCAACCTGCTTGTTTGTGGCAAAATCTGTTCAACAGGAAGGTCAAAGCACCGGTTTGCGGTTGGAAAGAACAGCTCCACTTGAACAATCCATTGGAATCCACGGCCACATTCCCTCCATTTGTGTTTTCGTCCCCTGGAAAAAAAATAAAAAATCCAGTAGTGAAATTCTTAACCCAATGGCCGCATCCCGGGGGCCCTGCGCTTCTCCCTGGATCTTCACGTTCCGTGAGAGCACCGCCACCTGAAGGCCCAAGCTCCAGCCTCTGCCCCTCGGAATGGCTCTTGCGTGACCGAAAGTCATGCCGCTGAGAATGTTCAGTACTTCTGTCCTGATCAACATGAATATGTCTATATGTATATATATATATATATATATACATGGATAAACATGAACCTAGAAATATGTATATATATATATACATACATACATACATGGATATATCGCGCACACAAATACATATAAACATACATAGAGACATGAACATACGTACATACATATGTATATACACATAGATATCTCGCGCACAAATATCTTATGTGTGTATATATAATATACATAGAGACAAAGAGAGCCGCACAAACACTATCCCACCTCGGCTGAAAGGTCAATGTACTCGTCGTCCAAAGGTCTGGTGTAGCCAGTGGAGATGTGTGTGAACCTTTGCCAGCGACAAATTAACTGCATCCAATCCAGCGCTGAGTTTGTACCCCATGATAGACTGAAAGCCAGATTCAATTTCCCAAACGGAGTGCCGAGTATTGCCTTGGTTTGCCCAAACACAGCCATATGTATATAGGTCAAACTAGTTGGGAACCCGAAAAATGGCTGGTTTCAATTGTTAATAATCGAACCCCGTGAAAGTTCCCTTGAACCAACCAAAAATGGGCCCAAAAATTCCCGCCCCACGCTTGACATTCCAAGACTGCCGCTTCAAAGGGGCGGTCAGCGTGATGGTCTTCATGTCCGAGGCCACGCTCTCGATCCAGATGCGCCTCAGCCGCCAAGACACCGCTGGACCGAGCCGGACCCGGGATGAAACGAACATAGGTGTCCTTTTGGGGTAAACAAATGGATATCCCTGGTAGAGAAAAAACCACCAGGCAAACCAGGAATCGAAACCCATCTACTGTTCGACCAAAAGAACCAAAAAGGACACCTATGCGAACATCCCACTGCAAACCAACTTGGACCCATGGCCCGGGGGAAACGAGCGAGCCAAACAAAGAACCGGGGAGGCTCACCGGCTTGTGGGGCAAGTGGACACCTCGAGAAACCACACCCAAACAAAAACCAAACTGGTCTTGGAGAAGTGGCAACTTGCCGCGTGGTCTGCGAAGCCCAGGATTTTTTTGTTGCAAACCTGCAAGGAAGAAGGGCTTGTTTTGGCTGCCCCCAATAGAAGTTCAACCTGTTGGTCATGTCCTCCAATTAAACTTGGGCTCGCGGCCTTGGCTTAGAATGGACCCCTGAAGTTGCCCATGGACATGTTGGAAAACTCGTAGGCGGAACTGGAAATGAAGACCTGGGGTTGATATGAGGGTCCTTTCTAGGCGTTTCATTGATTCCCCTTCAAAATGATACGGCTTCGAACCATTTTGAGAACCTTCCATGGGACCGCTTGCTCCAAGGAGACGAAAAAAAGTGGACCTCTCCAGCCAGGGAAAAATGTATTCAGTATGTATCAAAGAATTGATGACCGACCCTCCCAATTGCCCATGCCACCTTTTGGGTTCATGTGGGTATGGGTCAAAATTAAACCACCATGGGACAGGTTGAATCCATGTCTCCATTTACCAGGGTTCCCATTTCATTGTTTTTTTTACCCACAGCCATACCTAGATAGCCAAGTTGCGATCGCTTCTTTCAGTCACTGCTGGCTTTTGGCTGGTATTTCGTGGATGAAAAAGTGAAAAAGCAACTGCCGATCCAGGCAGTTGTATGATGGTTGGTATCCGGGGTTCTGCATTCCGTTCATTCGCTCCAGATGTTACTAAATGTGCAAATCAGATGTGGATTCGGACGCTGACCGCCAAATCTAGATGTTGCCGGGCGTCTTTTTCAGACCTTATGTCCAAATGCTATTGTTATTGTATTCTCAGTTGCCCAAAGGACCCAGAACTAAAAGGTTAACCTTTTGGCACCTCTACTAAAAATGGACCAAAATGGGAAAACCAAAAGGTCAAAAGGTCGGCTTTGGACAACTGAGTATTGGAAACAGCCACATGTCATGGCCTCGTGCCCCACTCGTCTCTCACCTGAGGCACCCTGACTCGTTATGGAAGTCCATGGGCCTCACAGGCGGAATGGTGCCGCTGGTTTTGGAGCGCGGAGCCTCTCCCATGGTGCCGCTGGTTTTTGGACTTCTTTTTTTGGGTGGGTCCTCCGTGGTTTTCCGTTTTTTTCTTGGTGGGTTTTGCGTGGTTTTCCGTTTTTTGGGTGGGTTCTCCGTGGTTTTCCAACTTGTTTGGGTGGGTTCCCCGTGGTTTTCCAACTTGTTTGGTGGGTTCCCCGTGGTTTTTCGTTTCCCCGAGAGGGGATCCCGATATTTTCATGGCACGCACCATTTTGGTGGTTTTACTGGTCTCTGAGCCTGGCGGCATCACTGGGCCTCTCATGTCAGGAAAAAAACAACAAGGTCCGAATATGATTCAGTCTTGTAGAGATTTGAGAAGCCAAGCCTCGAGTATCTCTCCATTTGGTGTGTGTGTGTGTATGTGTTGTTTTGAGGGTACCCTTGTTATTGTGTCAGGAATCCAATCTTGGGGGACCCCAATCTTTACTCATACCTCTACGAACTTCCTCTGCTAGGTCCTCCAGAAGAGAGATTAGAATAAGGGTACCCTGTTTTCTGTAGTCTATTTTAGCAGGGGAACCCTCCCCCAAAGAAAGGGTGAGAAAGGGCACTACAGGGGGACCTAGTCGGTGTGTGTGTGTGTGTGTGAAACAAGGCCTTCACAACTGATGGGCAAAGGGTCAAAGCTCAGCCGCACGCGGAGCACCATGCAGGCCGTTTCCATCGAAGTGCTTGTGCGGAATGTCGGTTGCCTCTGCTGCAAGACTGAATTCAGAGCTGAATCCAGCCTGAGACAAGAAATCCAAGCTCAATTGCTCGGTTTTTTCCACCGGCAAGTCCAATCAAACATGGTCTTCCAATTCGCTAGTCCCTTGTGTTTGATCCAATATGCCGAATGGATCGTCACAAGCTCAGTTGATGGAGTTTAGGAGGTGTCTTAGGGAGCCAAAAGCCAAGCAACCAAGGTCAACCACCTGTGGATGTTTAAACCACTGCTGCGTCATTCAAGATCCTGTTGCGCTTGTCATACCAAAATGGGATTCCCCTCCCCCGTTTAATACTTCATCACAAGTGGGGGATTCCTTTGGTATGGCCCTACATTGCCCCAAACGGCCATGGGTCTAAAATTTAGTGAACATGCCAATCCCACTAAAACAGACTAAAATGGGTGGTGCACCTACCCCAAAATGGTACCGTTGGTTTTGACCCATGGCCATATTTCTGCCCATGAATATGCGTCATCAATCGGGGGTTCCTTTGGTACCCAAAAAGACAACCACGCGTTGTCCACCACAAACGCCCGCGGGCTCGGCACTGAGTTTGCTTCAATCTGAGCACATGGCCGTGACCATGAGCTCCTCTCCGGCCTTCCAGTCGACAATCTCCTGGAGCCGAGCTGCAGAAGCCCTCTGCAAGCGACAACTTTCCATGCAGTGGAAATGGTGTGTGTCAATTGTCCAGTTCTCAAAGAGCAAAAAAAAGAAGAAGATGCTTTTCTATAGGTGTCATGTCCAAAAAATCACAAGCCATAAAGGGAAGACCATTTAGGCTGCCAATCCCTTCAGAAAACTTCTTCACAAGTCCCTGGCCATTCGGGGCTCGGATCAATCTTCCGTTTTGGGGGTTCTCCCAGCTTTGACCATGGGTAACGTTACGCCCATTTCGGAAAATTCAAATGTGTTCTTTAATTGTCCAACCAGTGGTCATCTCATGTAAAGGACCCTTTGATCAACGCCGCTATGTGTGTGTGTGTGTGCTTTTTGAGGCGTTGCTACCCTTTTCAGGTTGGCTTGTGCTGGATCCAAAAGGAAAACCAAAGCCCGTGCTGGGGGTCCAAATCCCTTTCTTGCCCCATACCAGAGGTGTCTCGGAATATGGGAATAACTGCCACCGATCGCGGAATAGAACCCTGCTTTAGCCCGGCGCACTTGTGCCACAAAATGTGCGGACTACCGTCTACCAACATGGAAAAGCTGGAGAGCGACTTGATATCTTAGCAGAAGCTCACATAGTGGCTTTCCGTTAGGTTCGCTTTTGAAACCAAAAAGACACATCCATATCCAAACACCCATCTTATCCAATTTTGAAACAGCCCCCGTTGGTTCCCCTTTGATCGCTTCCAATTTTGTCCAATCTGGCAGAATTTGTTTGCCTTCCTTTTGGTCCTTGCCAGACTGGAGCACCCTGACATCAGGTTTTTGCCCCTGCCACACTTGACTTGCTCCTTTGGGCATCCCTTAGGGACCCTGCAACCCATTGCCACATCCCATTGGGCAAAGACAAGCCAATCTGGCCATGGATTTTAGAAGTTACGTCGCCCTCCAAAATGGCTGGATATACCTATACTTGTTCTTGAAGCGTCACCTTTGTTGGTTGCCAATGACGAATTTCCCGTACAACAAAAGCCCCCCCCGCACATCTTCCCCAAGCCAATGTTCGACTAGCAAAAAGAAGTCAGTTGCTCATATATCCCATTTTGGATATAAAACCCATCGCATCCTGCAGAACGATGACCGTGTCACCCTCGTGAGCCGTCTGGGCCAGGCGTGTCCACACCTGCACGTGCCGAATGGATGTTTGGTAGGCGCCACATAGCGGAAGGTGCTGGTGGCATCCCTTTCTCTGCCAATCCAATAAAGCTATTCTTGTGAAAAATCATGAACGGGAACTTCCACACTTTAGAAGTGGAAGCGCATATCCCATTTGCCCCCAAGGGGCATGAAAAGAGGTACGTGTACAAATGTGCACAAAGTACAGGCTCCTTGTGCCAGTACCATTGCCAGGATGTGATTCAATTGAAAAAATGAGAAGGCTCCACACGTTGCGCGCAACACATGGCCACATTTCCACCGTGAAACCAGGCAGAAAAACCGAACCCAGCAAACTGACCCAGGGTTTCGCCAGGCCTTCAGGCGAGGCCTGCCGTGGATGTCCAAGGTGCCAATCTGGGCGTGAGCCACGGGTCAGGCTTCATTTAGCTTAGCGCACCCCCTAAAAAAACGCACGCGTTTCAGGTGCCTTGATCCTGGCACATATGGCCATGGGTCAAAAGTCAAAACCCCGGTTTTCCCCCAGTGAACATCCCAATCCCCATTGAAATAGGTCCTAAAATGGGTGGTGCACCTATCCCAAAATGGTACCATTGGTTTTGAACCATGACCATATGTGCGTATGTTCTTTATGTCAGAGGTCAGGTGCATCTTGGCCACGCCTTGCTTCTGACTCATCTCTTGTGCTTTCTTCTCGGCGGAATGCGTGTACTTCTCAACTATCTCGTATTACAAACCAGTCCCCGAATCAAGTTGATCTTCTCAGTCGGTTCAGCACGCTTTGCAGTCTGCAGTGGCATCTGTTGCTCACTTTGCGATTGAAAGCAGAGATCTAAGCTCAACCATGTCAGCGCGTCAGGCAACAAAGCTGTGGTGGGCTGAGAATGGTGAGGGTTGTCAACAACAGCAGGCTGATAAGGGCGCCCGGACGATGCTGAATCGGCAAAATGAATGCATACGCCAGGCAATGAAGATCTATTAGGATCTTCGAATGCGGGGCATCTACCCAATCTCTCCGACAACGCTGTGATCATCAAACGATAAGAAAGCCGAGAATCAGCAGCCAGCGAACACATCATGAAACACAAGATGAATAACCGAAGTCAAGAAGTGCAGCAACAAGCATACTCATTCAACTCCTGCGCCAAAGACCCTACTTTGCTTCTACCACCATGGTCTTGCTAAGGGTTTTGAAGGCCTGCGATCTCCTGGCGGTTCGCGCAAGCAATTCCAACACCAGGCGCCCCTGCGTTACCTTCCTCGATGGCATTGTCGCCGAGCTCCCGGATGGTGAACTGCGTGTTGGACACCGCTAGCACCTTTCCTCCGATCACCGGCCTCAGATTCGTCACGAGTCCTTGCGCTGACAAGCTTGGGGTCAAATTGAAGCAAAGCCCTTCAAAAGCATCCCGACAGATTGGCCCAGCCTTACAATCTGAACTTGGACTAGTGGGATTCTATGTGGGTGCCGTTGAGGTTTTCTTGAAAACGCCATCCAGAATGGGGCGCCTAACTTTCTTCGGGCCTCGGAAACCATCCACGTCCAGAGATCCGTTTCGTGACCATGACTGCAAAAAGCGATCGCAACTTGGCGATCTAGGATGCTTCCCAAGAGGACACGGGAAAGTTGGGCGAGCCCGCAGCACTTTGTGGCGAGCCCGCAGCGAGTTTGAGTGGGCCCCCTGATGTTCGCTGGACGAACAGCAAACCATCAGTTTTGTCTGTTGAGTCATGACCAGTTCTGGTGTTCACTTTAATAGTGGTCTGCCGAAAACCCTGTAAAGAATCCAAAGAGATGAAACTGTCCCTTACCCATCATCTACTCATCTACCCGAATCAGGTTTGGTTGAGGGCTCAGTTGCATAAAAACGACCAACCCGAAGCTTTGGGTGAGGACTTAGTTGCTCTAGACGACTGGGTGCACGACAGCCGGATCGTCTCATACTTCTGACCATGCAACGTGATCAAAGCCTCGGACTTCAGGTGATTCGCGGATTCGCGGGATGAGGCAGAGTGGGTTTGTGTCAAAGTGGGACCTACATAACTTCACAACCCTTGGTGTGGTCGCAAAAAACTGCTGCTTTTGCTGCCGCAGAACCAAAAAACTAAGGGTGCGGATTCATTTGGGGATGTGTGTTTCTTGTTTTTTTTCTAGTTTTTCGTCCGGCCAGTAAAATGTCGCATTTAACAGCATTTTCTCGCGAAATTGACGCATTTTACACTAGCCCGTCAACAGCCCCAGCATCGCTTTCAACATCCCCCGCATGTCCGACCGACATCCCTAGCATCACCAACAAATCGTGGGTAACAAGATCAAAAAAGTAGCTGGCGGGTTGACGGGGTCCAAAAAATGATGATTCAAATAGGAGGGCATTTCAATCCCTGTAAAAGAAATCTAAAAAGGAGCGGGGGGGTTGGGGGGGGCGGCAGCCCCCCCGCATGATGTTCGAAGAATTGATGATTCAACTAGGGGTGCAAATAGATCTCTGTAGAAAGTCTAAAACGTAGCGGAGGGGGTTGGGGGGGGGGGGGGCGGCAGCCCCCCCCCATGATGTCGGAAGAAGTGATGATTCAAGTAGTGGCGGTATGATTCAAGAAAGGGTGCGATAGAATTTAAAAGGCAGCGGGAGGGTTGGCGAGGGTGGCTTCCCCTATGATGTTCGAAGAAGTGCACACATACAGACATGCATGGATTACACAGATTACCTAAAACGACGTAGTTTGCAGCATTTTCTCGCGAAATTGGACGCTCGAAAAAGTGATGATTCAAATAGGGGTGCAAATAGATCTCTGCAAGAAATCTAAAAAGTAGCGGGGGGGGAGGCGGCAGCCCCCCCCCATGATGTTTGAAGAAGTGCTGATTCAAACAGGGGTGCAATTACTCTGCAAACAATCTAAACTGTAGCGGGTGGGTTGGGGGGGGGGCTTGCCCCCCCCCATGATGTGATGATTCAAATAGGGATGAACTGGTGATGCTGATGATGCGGGAAGCCAAATCCAAAAATCTATGAAAGGGTGCAAAAGCCCGGAGAGGAACTGGGAAAGCAGAGGATGCGAAGAAGCCAAAGCCGCCAAAAGCCGCATAAACCAGCGAAAAGCCGCAAAAGCCAAAACGCCACCTGCCGAAGAGAAATTGGGAATGCAAAGGATGCGAAAAGCCAAAGCCAAAAAGCCACCAAAAGCCGAGAAGCTAAAAAGCCAAGAAGCCAAAAAGCCAAGAAGCCAAGAAAGCCAAAGCGGGGGAAAAAAAAAAAAAACTTCAAAAAACACCCTCCAAAAACTAAAAAACAAGTGCCAAGAACAGTGAAAATACATGTTGGCAATCATTTTGGATACCCCTTTAAAGCACTTGCCAAAAGGTACTCTCAGAAAGGCACACACCTGCGTGGTCGCTTCACAAACAAAAATACAAGTGCCATGAAAGCTTCCAAAAGCATGGAACTTTCAAAGGAGTCAGAGCCAAAGGAGCCACCTTAGGATCACCGAGTCAGCGTTGTGGCTTGCAAATTTGGGGCCGCAGCCCAAAAAAGAAAAAACAACTTATCATTCACATAAAAGCAAAAGACAAACCTGCAGGGCCCCGCACCCGGTGAAAGAAAGGCTTCTCTTCCGTGCCGATCTCCATAGTGCCGCCCTGGCATTCCGATGTGTGTTTTGTTGAGGGTACCTTCTTTCGAGGCTGTTATATGCTACTCCAAAATAGAGTTTGTGTCTTCTTTTGGGGGGTATTTTGGTTTGAAACAAACCCATACTATGGGTCAATCTTGGTGGATGTTTCGAAGGTAACATGATTTAGCTTTACTATGTCGGGTGCCCATTACCCTTTTCAGGTTGGCCTAAAGGAACCCCAAAGAAATATCATATAGGGAGAAGGGTGTCCGTTTGCTTTGGAAAAAGCCATACGCGTATTCGGCAGTCCCCAATTGTGGGGTTGGGTCCGTTTGCCAGAGTGGAGGACGCCACAATGAATAATCAAAGTCTGGAGCCGCCCTGCAGAGCTTGCACCAAAGTCGGCCGGAATCGTGGAACAGCTTTTTGCAGACGGCATCCATTTCTTTGGAGACACACACCCACTCACCACATACACGTGTCTATATCCAGCGTTTACAAAGATTCACACTTTTTTTCATGAGGTATACCAAGCTTCATCTGTCTGTCTGCGGTCAGCCCAAGTCCCGCCGAGCCTTGACCCAAATGTAGGTGGCCTGCAGGTGAATGTCCTTATTGTCGAAGACCAAGATGCCTGTGGGAACATGGTGGACTCCAGTTGGTCAACTGTCATTCATCCTGCCTTCCGCAAATCCCGTGTTCACATGTTCAAACTCAAAACACAAGCGCAGGCCTTCCACAGTGAGGATGAGTAGCACTGGCGTGTCTTCGTCCTCAGCATTTAGAGTCAATTCTGCCTGCCTAGCAAGAAATGAAAGGCATGGAAGAATCTCGGCTAAATGACCGTTGTGTCCGTTGTGTGAAAGTACTGGCATCATTCCCCCTTGCTCAGTGTTGACATCCACTTTGCCTACTCACCCCAGTGCAAGGCTGAGCATGTGGCCAACATGATGGCTTGTCCATCAGGAATAGAGACCAATGCATCCGCAATCGGAGGCTCCTGGCACCAATGCAACGGCAGAGAGGGTGGGTGGGGGTGGGTGGGGTAGGGTGGGTGGGGGTGGGGTGGGGCTGGGGTGGGGTGGGTTGTGCCAATCGAGACAAGCCAGACATGAAAGTTGATGATTCAAGCAGATCATTGCCCTTGGTGAGCACAGATTTCTGCTACACATCACGAGATCCGGAGAAGGCGGGGACGAACATGCAGTCAATGGCGTTTGTGCTGAACTGGGCCAATTCAGCTGAGATCTGCATTCAATCCAAGTCATTGAGTCTTGAATAAGGCTTGCCTTATTCTTTTGCTATGCTGAAGTACCAGCAGGGTTGGGGTGGGGTGGCGGTGGGTGGTGGGGTGGTGGGTGGTGGGTGGTGGGTGGTGGGTGGTGGGTGGTGTGGTGGGTGGTGGGTGGTGGGTGGTGGGTGGTGGGTGGTGGGTGGGGGGTGGGTGGTGGTGTGATGATGGGTGGGTGGTGGTGTCGTGGGTGGTGTGTGGTGGGTGGTGTGGTGGGTGGTGGGTGGTGTGGTGGGTGGTGGGTGGTGGGTGGTGGGTGGTGGGTGGTGGGTGGTGGGTGGTGGGTGGTGGGTGGTGGGTGGTGGGTGGTGGGTGGTGGGTGGTGGGTGGAGGGTGGTGGGTGGGGGGTGGTGGGTGGGGGGTGGTGGGTGGGGGGTGGTGGGTGGGGGTGGTGAGTGGGGTGGGGTGATGCCAATCGCATGAACATACTTAAATTATATCTTCCAAGTATCATCTACAGCATGACAAGTCCGTCCACAGAAATTTGGCTGACTAAGCAGAACACCAAAGCTGTTGCCTTTATGCGATACATACGTGAGCCACATCAAAGGATCTGGCAAACTGCGTCATTGAGCGAAGCCAGGTACTAAAGGAGCACGCCACAAAACCATGAGAACTGCACTTCGGCAACCGCCTCGATTGGGAACTGGCAGACCGCCTACTAACCTCCAGTTGAATGGTCGAAGATATGGCGCCCATTTCAACATCTAAGGCCCCCCTTTCGCCTCCTGCAGTGAGTGTGATTGTTAACCGGGACATCCCTCCAAACTGATTGGTGGACGTATATCCCCATGTCAATCATGTCCAAAGGGCACCGAAACAAATTTCCACCGAACCTTGCCGCCCTCAGAAATCAAGGTGGGGCCAACTTTGTTTCCTTCTTTCGGCCCAATCCCCGGTTTAAACACGTTCGGGCACCTGTTGTAAACAACCTCCCGCGGGTGTCCAACGGGAAAAAGAAAAAAAAACTCGGTTGCTTTCTGCTCACCTGCTAAAAGTTTGTAACTAGTGGTTTAATACGGAAAACCGTTGGCAGAATTTGTTTAGAGTCCTAAGATCCCTCGGCAAAATGCAGCAAAGTGTAAACAACCTCCCGTGGGTTTCCAACGAAAAAAAGGGTGCCACGGGCCCAAGCCAACCCTCACCTCGCCTGATTTGCCCAGGTGTCCAGCTGGGACCAACGATCCAGGTACCGGAAGCGAGTGCCAGGCTTCACCCACGCATTGCCTGCACCTGGAGCTGTGGGCCTTGTTTTGGAGTGGTTTTCACAAGAAATGTCAAGGCAAAACCACGCGTTTTAGCAAAACCACTCATTTTCAGGGGCCCAACCACGTTGTTTCCACCACCTCGGACTGCTCCCCCGGAACATGACGCCTCTATACATAGCCGGTGTGACGCTTACCTTATGTTCCCTGGGGTGAGGGTTGGAGGCGACGGAAGCCCTTCTAAAAAAATCTGAGTATACTTCGGTTGGTCTCCAAATGGTAAGTAAAAGCTCCCAGAAGATGGGTGGTGCTGTTGAATGGTCGCCTGGGATCACATTAGTTTACTTCAACAGCAGCGATTGACAGAGTCAACCAAAATATTAGGGGCGCGGTCAAAACTACTTGTTCGCAGTCGGGGTGTTTTTGTTAGACATGTGAGGTCCCCATGCCCCTTCAAAATAGACCATAGACTCTTTGTAATTCTGACCGAACTGAAAAAAACCGAAGGACTGCCGAACCTGTCCACTATACTTAAACAACCTGAGATTTGTTTTACGAATGTTGACCCAGGATCTAAGTTAATAAACCCGTCCCATTAGGGGGGGTGTTCCCTCCAAAAGTGGTCTGAATCCAACCACTAAAAGGGGACTAATCAACCAGGGGTTTATTCATCCGGGGTTAACATTACGGCTCAAGCGCGCCTCTCACCATCACCTTGACGCTGGGCGGGGAGATGCCAGCATCTCTCGGCACGGTCACCTCTGGCGCTGCGAGATTTGATTTGCAGAACTTGGGTGAAGCCAAAAAAGGCTACGCGGCAATACCACGTAGCCGCGCCGTCCTTTTCCGGAAGGGGAACAACAAACAAATCAGGCAAAATCCAGCTTGATTCTGCGGAGCGTGAAAGACTTTCCATGTGGTCCACCTCTACCTAGCCACTCGTTTGTCTAAAATCAAGAAAGACTCTAGGGGTTGGTTCCCCATTCTTTTCAACAATCGTCCTTTTCCAAAAACCAGCTATTTGCCCTGGTATTCTAGAAAGATTCGGATCCCTAGAAAGAATGGAATTGGAAGGTACCCCTAGAATAATATAAATCAACCCCAGCTACCAGTTTATTAATATCGGGGTGGGGGCCCCTCAAAAGATTTTCGTCTGATCCCCTCCAAAAGGTATCCCTAAGACAATGACTCCAACTTCCTCCACAAATTCTGCGGCTCGCAGCTTCTCAGGCACCGGCACAGGTGACGGCGGTAGAGGTGATCTGTGCGGGAGCTTCTTTGAGCGACTCGCCGGACCCGCAACGTTCATGACTGGCTGGTTCTATGTGCATGGGTACCCGCGGATATGGCAAAGCTTATGTGGGGGGTTCTCAAAATAGGGGACCCCCCTTTTGCCAAAAGGAAACCAACCATGCTTAGGCGTCCCTTTGAGAAACACCCAGTAACTCCCTACAATCTGAGGGTTTTTTGTTTTTACACCCTGGGATTACAGCCTTGGGAAATGACACATGGTTCAAAATAACACGGTTTTATCCGGAAATGTGCCCAAATGGGGGCAATACCCAGTGGGTGTACTCCCAGGGTGTAATACAAAACCCCTCAGATTCTATGTGCATGGGTACCCTTGGAAGATATTGCTATCAGGTTCTTACACCCAACTAGGGTCAGCGTGACTGTGTGACTCCCAACAGAACTTGGGCAACACCACCCTGCCTGATTCACAATGCATGGATAAGAGTTGAACTCCACCATCACAGGCGTCTCCTCGGTCAGAAATGTGTCCACTTCAACGAGCTCGGGGGGAAACCCAATTGGTAAAGCACGGAACTGTGGATCCGGCGTTCACGGCCACTGCGTCTGCCTCGGCGCGAAAAGGCAAACAAAGACATGTTCTGTCTGTGTCTCACTTCTTCAATCACTTGTTGACTGTCAATGTAGATATCACATGCCTGCGGATTTTCAGGAGCATGTGCTGAGCACCTATGATGCTCGTTGCTGTCGGGAAGCAGCCCCAGTTGACTTTGACACATGCAAAACATGCAAAACAATGACCCAAACCAGTTTTGCACAAATGCAAAAGAGACGCCCACAGAACACCAGGCCAAGCCCCGAGTTCTCAAATTTAGACATCCCGACTGACTGAATTTATGGGTCAAACCATGTTGCAACCCCGTTCCCCCCAAATTCATGTGGGTATGGGTCAAAAATAGGTACCCAAAACTAAATACAACCCTGGCAAACGACAACATTGACCAAAACCCGCGTTGTTGTTTTTTTTTTGGGGGTGGTTTAAGTTTTTGGCTTATACCGATTACCTGTATCGACTTTTTTCAGAAGGGCTGGCGTTCTGAAGTGCAAAGGGACCAAGGGCCCCCGCCATCCAGTCGGGCCCGAAGTTCTCGCCAGAGATCGTCACCGTCCTGTCGGGCCATCACCTCTCTCATCTGCACTAGACTTCGCAGCACCCGAAACCCCAGGGGAGAAGCAAGGAATCAAGCACCTGAAACCAGGATTCTAGCATCGTTCAAGCACCTGAAACCCAGGGCATAAGAAAAAAATACCTATTGGAATTTGCTTCGCTTCCCATGAGCTCGCTGAACCTCTGCCCACGGAGGCCAAGTCAAGCCAGCAGCACGTGCCGCCCCGAGCAGTGCCGTTCATCGGCGAGATGGAAGTCACCGTTGGCCTGAGGTGCGCGTGCCAATGACCTTCACATGAGCCTCTCTCCCATTCAGTTGGACCCAAAACAATGGTGAGGGTCAACTGAGTTTGAACTCAAAGCAACCTCCTTGTGCCACATTCGGCGTATGCCAAACGCACACCAGCAAACAAACAGCTTGACGTGCCATGAAAAGCTTCATGTACAACACAAGCTTCTCACTGCATGTATGTGGCTTTTTCAACGAAACTGGGCCGCCCTCGGATACCCCGCCGCAGGTTGACTTGTGGGGATGGAACCGACTAAACCCGAAAAAGTGGGAAAAAAAAACACGGCCAATGCCTAAAAAACCACCAAGGCTCAACCCTAAAAAGCTTAGTCCAAAAACAAAAAAACGCCTCAGCCGATGGCTGGGAGCCAAGGCTAGGCTCCCCTGCGTATTGCTGACGCTGAAGGTGACGGTGGCTTCCGGCGCGCTGGCCCACCTCAACGACTTCGGGCGGAAGCCGAAAGAAGACTTCGAGCGCCTGAAAAACTTCGCCCATTTCCACGAAAGAAACCACTGGCCACGCATCGCGCTCAAGGTCCCCCACATGGCTGTGGTGGTCAAAAATAGGGTAACCCCAAAATGGGTTGCCCTGGGAGGAAACATGGACTAGAATCTGTGCTCCAATTCCTGGTGGTTTAATTTTGACCACCGGGGAAGAATGATTCAGCACCCAAGAAACGAGCTGAAAGAAATACCTTGAAGATCCTTAGAAATGTAGGGGTCAGAATGATTCAGCAGTAAAAAGACGAGCTGAAAGAAATATTGAAGAATTCCACCACTCGAGCTGTTTTTCTCTAGATGGCGTCTGCCTGAGCCGCCGCGCGCGGTCATAGCCTGCGTGAACTCATCGTTGTAGTGGATGCCACCTCGCCAAGCCTTGGACAATCGATGCTTGGGCTCAGGCCTTTCACAAAATTCTAGAGGTACCTTGCCTACCTTTTTTTGGCACTGACCCCAAGAAAAGAACCATGCAACAGGCAGGTGGTGTCCTTTAAGAGGGTTCATTCCCACATTTCGAGGGGTAACTTACCCATTCTTTTCAGCCATCGTTCTTTTTAAAAACCAGCCATCTCCCCAGGGTTTTGGGTGGTTTTCCAGAAAGATTCGGATCCCTGGACTGAATGGGGAAGTTCCCCCTAGAAAGATATTGGCACACAAGCCCGTTTGCTACATGAGTTCTCGATGCCTCGCTCGGGGCGACGCATGCTTCGCAGCTTTTGGCGCAGAACATCCAGGCAACTCATGGCTGGGTGTCGGGCCAGGCGCCGCAGATCCGTGTGCAAGTTCGGCCCCTGCATCGTGCGCACCTTAGGCGTCTCTCACTTTTGCACGAGCTTTGGGGAGGCCAATGGCTGCTGCGAGTGAGAAAAGTTGCCCAAAACGATGCAAGTGGCACCCTACAGTTCACGCATCAAAACCTGGTAAAGGAGTCCACACAAAGGCCGAGAAGCAAAGTGCACATATATTTTCACCTACCAAGCGTCCAGGTGCCCTTCCGGTTCTTGGCTCAGGAGCTGCTGGAGGCTTTCTGTTGAACTCTTGCTCCAGTGTGAGCCACCAGTGTGCCAGGCAACTTGCTCATTTGAAGATGGACGCCACTTGCAAAGATCTCAACGGGGACACTATCTTGGCCGCAGTGGGCTTTGTGAGGGGCGAGCCCCACCCTCCCCCCCCACTATTTTCCTCTGAGCCGGGCACGTTGCGCACTGCCACGCTGCAGGTTTCCGCGGGCGCCACCAGCTGTCCAATGACCTGCCGAGAAAACGGAAATCTGATCCCTTGCCCCCATGGTTTGAACAACCGTTATGAAACCTTTTTGGCAGACCCTTCGGCTAAAATTGCCACTGCGAGCTTCTGTTGGTCACTTCTTGTCGCCCAAGAATGTCGCCCAAGCCACAAAGCGTGTTTGTTGGCAGATCCTTCAACATCTGGGTCCTTAAATTGGGGCCCTAACATGTCCTGGCTTCCTTTCGCAACCATCTCGAAAGAATGGGTCGCTTTGCTTTGGCCTTTTGAACAGCATCCATCCATGGATCCAGCCAGTTGAGTTTGGTCCTCCACATTGGCCTCCGGATGCCCGTATTCATAATATCCCCTGCACAACCCAAATGCAGGCGCCTGCATCTCGGTAATCTGGCAGTTCCCAGTGGGAGACATAAAGCGCACGAAGCGCCCAACGACTGCCGAGGTCAGCCTTGAGCGGTCGCCCTTGATGCACAGCTACAGCCACATGGCCATGGGTCAAAATCCCGTGCCCCCAGTGAACATCCCAATCCCCACTAAAATAGGTTCTAAAATGGTGCACCTACCCCAAAATGGGTGGTGCACCTACCCCAAACTGGGACAAAACGGTTTTGACAGCCACAGCCACATGTTCCAAAAATACGATCCGATCCCTCCGAGATGCCGGCGAGACCTCATTCCACAGCATCTTGGGCTCTGTCCTGGCCCCAGGGCTGAGTCCATTCTCTGCCAGTTGCCTTCGGTGCGCTTGGAGCGCGGACTTCCATGCAAGGGCAGCCGGCACTCGACGTCATGTCAAGTACCCTCCAACAAACATGGTGCAAAGGCCCCTCTGAGAGAAAAAAACAAGTACCCGGAGTCTCCATGACCCTTGAAAAATAGGGTCGTTACCCAAAATTAAGGGGTTGTGACCCCTTTTTCTAGGGGTCATGGAGACTCCAGGTAGATAGAATCAACAGTAGTCTTCAAAAAAAAAAGCAACTCTGCACCAAACCATCCCGGACGGTGCAGCTGCCGAAAGAATACAAAGCGTCGCCGGCTGGGCGTGATCGTGAATACGTCCGTCCAAGTGATGTCAGGCACCTTCGGGTTGCAGTAGTCCCAACCTTGCGCCCATTGCAACTGTCTGACAAAGGTCTCCCAGTGAGTGGCTGAAGCCAGAAGTGATAACCCTCGAGTTGTGCCATTTCAGAGGGGGTCCGAATTTCCTTGAGAGAATCGATTCATCAGCTCATTCTATTTCTATTTGTTAACCTGTTCTGTCTATTGCAATAGTCGTAAAGCTTGAGAATTTGCAGGCGGTATGACAAATGTGATTCAGAGAATTGCTTGCTTCGTGGCAAGCCAACCATGCATTCTTGAAAAGACTATTGAAAGAGGGCACCCCAAACCACTCACGTTGGATACATGTTGCGCCTCAACCCGAAAAACGCAAACAACATCCGGGGGAACCACTCCCATGCGCCAACCAGCCTCCCTTCACCAGCCAGCACCATGCTCCGCGGGTACGGCCTCAGCGCACAGGGGCCTGAGATCCTGCCTGGGTTCCAGTCAGCTTCCCGGCTAGAAATAAGAAGAAAGCGGCTGGAAAGGGGCCCCTCAACTATGCGGAAGAAAACACATTTTATCGAAGGTCGGCCAGCTCAACATGGTTCAAGCACGGGCTGTCGACTCAAATACGGAGTAACACCTTCCACAAGTTCAGCATTCGGGAACAGGCAAACCGGTTTCAAATGAGCTCCAGGGCAGGAACTGTGAAATATGCTTCACTCGGTTGCTTTCTGCTCCCCTGCTAAAAGTTTTAACTTTTAGTGGTTTAATGGAAAACCAACATTGGTTGGCAAAAAGTTAAAGTAAGATCCCTTGGCAAAATGCACCAAAGTTCAGAACAAAGTCAAGCCCGGTCAAGCAGGTCTGCCGTGAAACAAGAACCATTGCACCCCTGCAAATTGACCGGGGAATAAAAAAAAAAGCCACTGGAAACGACTTTTGGGGGACGCATTTGTTTCTTGGGTTCCCAGCTCCATTTGTTGGGGAGTACAGGACTCCCCATATAAATGGCCACTGTTGCGCAATAGGAATGTCATGGGAAATTGCTTTTGGGGGGACGCATTTTTTTCGGGGTTCCAGCTCCATTTGTTGGGGAGTGCAGATCTCTCCCCATATCTCCCCCTGCGAAGCCCACCCAACCTAGGTCCTCCAGTAGAGAGGCTAGAATAAGTTGGTACCAACTTGTTTTCTGTAGTCTATTTTAGTAGGGGAACCGAATCTCCCAACCAAGAAAGTTGGTGAAAGGTCACCTAGCTGGGGGACCTAACCAAGGGGAAGCCCACCAGAACTCAAACCAACTCCGGAGTCGCCGTTGGGATGCCCCACTTCCAGGCAGCGGGTTGCGGCAGTAGCTGTGCCTCAAGAGGCAAGCTGAAGAGGCCAACTGGCAACTCAGTCTGTCCGTAAAGCATCCAGGTGGGGTTCTATGTGACAAGCTCTTGTGGCCAAGCCAAAAAAAAAGAGGAAAAACAACTCACACCTGAGCCTGGCCAACAAACATGCTCTTCAGAAATTGGCATTTCCTTGTGCGACCACCAAAAAAAAACAGGAGTTAGTAACGCGGGGCAAAACAAAAAACAAGAAAACAACAACAAGACCGACGACTCCAGTTGACTTTTTTTGCTTTCCCCACAAGCAAAAGACCAGTTCTCGGGCCCCGCACCCGGCCAACTCCGGGAAATCCGTCGCGTAGCTGCCCACGTCTCAGCATGCGCCGGGATGCGCCCGCATTCGCCGCGGTTCTTTCGGTTCGCAGCAAAGTACGGAGGCTGAAAGAAGGAAGGCGTTGCGCCAAAGAATGAGAATGAGAAACCAAAGGGACAGGACTGAGCAAGTCCCGATTGAGCGGCATGAATATCTCTTGTAGACCCCTCGTTGGGCAAAGGGGTGCAAGATCAAGCATGGGATCAATCAACACTGCCCAAGCCTGGAAAGCTATGTTTTCCCTTCAAACCAGATGCTATTTTTGTGAGAGCCTGAGAGCCCCACCGCTCCAGCCTGAGTATGCCGAGAGCGCTGCGATTGCCAAAACGCAAAATGCAACATGATATGGTGCCTGCTTTTGCAGCCGGGTTGCAGGAAAAAGAAACATGCGCTTGCACCCTCCATTCCAATGGCGACAAAGCTGACTGAACTGACACCATCAGCCCGAGCTCGTTCAAATAAGGCTGCGGCTCTTGCAAGGATTGCCTTTCTCCGAAACATCCTGCCGCGTGGTTGAGGCTTCTGCCCGCGACTTGCCATCTCAAACTAACTGCGCCCGCCTGGCAGCCACGGTATTCGATGCCTCTCCAACCATAGCCTAAGAGCAATCGGCTGAGAGTCATGAAATGTGTGGAGGTCTCGGAGAATCGACCCTGAGACGGTCAAGAACAAGATCCAGCTGCGTAACTCTGCATGCACAGCAATGTCAGAACGTTAGTTGCTGAACAAAATCCAATTTCCACATTGGCAAAACCTTAGGCACTCATTCTATTTACACGAAATGGACCCAGAACCTCTAAGGACCTGCATCTGCGACATCTTTTCTTGCAGCCGCTCCAGGTTTTGGCTAAGCCTTAAGGATCTGCTTACCTTGGAGCGACTTTTGGGTGCCCGGCTCAGCTCATCACAGGTTTGAGGCTCCACCAAAGACCCGATCTGTAGCTTCGCGCCGATGTACAAATCAGCCTCCACGACTCCGAAAGACCACCCAGCGTTTTGAAAGTCTCAAGAAGTGAAACCAAGATGGAGTGTTAAAAAAAAAAAATGAGCCCTTGCCATTTATATTTGTTTCCTGGGATTGAGAAAAAACACTTTAAATGCACTCCCTGCGTTTCCCCTACTTGAAGCTTGAATCTGCCGAAATCCCGAAGGACTGTTTTTTGTTGTGCCCTTGCACATCTCCCGGCGTGGGCGACGGCCGTTTTCTCCGCCCTCTCCTCCACGGCATCGTAAAGTGGGTGCCACCGGAGCTTCTCAACGCGCGCATTGGTGAACTGTCCGAAGTCGACACCTAAGGCGAGACTCCAAGTCACGGGGTTCAAGGCTCAGATGCTCTTGGTGGAAATCGGCCGTGACTTTCGAGCACTTTTCGGGAGAGAAGAAACAGTAACCCATGCCCCTTTTGGCTTCCTTTTGGGTTGACTAGAAATTGCAGTTCACATATTTTGGCAGCTCTGATTTGTGCAATCCTTTGGCGTTAGCAAGCCGGGCATCGCACCCACGTGGCAATTTGTGCCAGTGGTTCCTGGCACGCAGGGCGAGACTTCTGCATGACTAGTAGCCATTCTACTAACATCTCCGGTTCGGAACACACACGCGCTCTCCACGTATAGCATGCACACACACCCTCGTGCCTCCAACAACCTCAGAGTCGTCATCGAAGACTGCTGCACAAGTGGAATGCCCAACCTGCAAACCATGATTGAGCAGGAACTCGTGTCCAAACAATTCACATCTGCCTCGAAATGACCGTCGCCCACGCCGTGGAAACATGCCTCAGCATAACTCACAAGCCGGAGCGCCAAATAGAAAAGTAATCTTTCCACGCATGAATCAAACGCTGGAAATCTAAGCCATCGGCAGGAGCATTGATGGTGCCAGCATCCCGGCTCAGCACACGAGCAGCAGGCATTACCTCGAGTGAGTGAGTGAGTGAGTGAGTGAGTGAGTGAGTGAGTGAGTGAGTGAGTGAGTGAGTGAGTGAGTGAGTGAGTGAGTGAGTGAGTGAGTGAGTGGTGAGTGAGTGAGTGAGTGAGTGAGTGAGTGAGTGAGTGAGTGAGTGAGTGAGTGAGTGAGTGAGTGAGTGAGTGAGTGAGTGAGTGAGTGAGTGAGTGAGTGAGTGAGTGAGTGCGTGAGTGAGTGAGTGAGTGAGTGAGTGAGTGAGTGAGTGAGTGAGTGAGTGAGTGAGTGAGTGAGTGGGTGGGTGAGTGAGTGAGTGAGTGAGTGAGATGAGTGAGTGAGATGAGTGAGTGAGTGAGTGAGTGAGTGAGTGAGTGAGTGAGTGAGTGAGTGAGTGAGTGAGTGAGTGAGTGAGTGAGTGAGTGAGTGAGTGAGAGTGAGTGAGTGAGTGAGTGAAGTGAGTGAGTGAGTGAGTGAGTGAGTGAGTGAGTGAGTGAGTGAGTGAGTGAGTGAGTGAGTGAGTGAGTGAGTGAGTGAGTGAG
>CAUJNA010000313.1:381692-400159 GCA_963377175.1 Effrenium voratum | reverse complement strand
GAGAGAGAGAGGAAGGAAGAGAGAGAGAGGAAGGAAGAGAGATAAAGTTCTCCTCTCTTTCTCTTCTCTCTTCTCTTCCATCCTCTCCTCCTCTCTCTCTTCCTCCCTCTCTCTCTCTTCCTTCCTCTCTCTCTCTTCCTCCCTCTCTCTTCCTCCCTCTCTCTCTCTTCCTTCCTCTCTCTCTCTTCCTCCCTCTCTCTCTTCCTCGCTCTCTCTTCCTCGCTCTCTCTTCCTCGCTCTCTCTTCCCTCCCTCTCTCTCTTCCCTCCCTCTCTCTCTTCCCTCCCTCTCTTCCTCCTCCCTCTCTCTCTCTTCCTTCCTCTCTCTCTCTTCCTTCCTCTCTCTCTCTCTCTTCCTTCCTCTCTCTCTCTTCCTTCCTCTCTCCCTCTCTTCCTTCCTCTCTCTCTCTCTCTTCCTTCTCTCTCTCTCTTCCTTCCTCTCTCTCTCTTCCTTCCTCTCTCTCTGCCTTCGTCTCTCTCTCTCTTCCTCCCTCTCTCTTCCTTCAGAGAAGAGAGAAGAGAGAAGAGAAAGAGAAGAGAAAGCTCTTCCCTCTTCCCTGCTCTCTTCCCTCCTCTCTCTTCCCTCCTCTCTCTTCCCTCCTCTCTCTCTCTCTCCCCTCCGTTAAAATCGGTGGTTACTTTGCTTACAAGCGCAAGTGTTGTCGATTGTAGTCTGCAGTCACATGCAACACAAATGCAGGAAGTGAAGCATGTAGTTTGACACGGCCCCTCAGTTAAAAGACAAACGAAGCTGAGAAGGTCTTTGTAGTACCTTTTCAACTGAAGTGCAAAAACATGGATTGGCAGTAGTGATGAAAACCATTGTGGTTCATCAATTGTACTGTAGTGACAAAAGTAGTAACCTGCACTCAGTAGTTCTCGCTGTTCAGGTTCCAGCTCGATGTAGTGCGCTGGACGGAAGTAGTGAGGCAGGCACTTGTTGTTGTAGTAGAGCATGTGCTCAAAGATGTAGTCCCCAGTTCTGGGTGCGGTAGTCTTGGACCTTCTGTAGTCGACCGTCCAAGGTCGCAAAGTAGTTCGTGGTGAAAGGTTGTCATGTAGTTTGGTGCTCCTCGTAGTGGCTCATCGTCGATCTCGGGACATGACATGTGTTGGTTGTAGTCCCTGAGGTAGCGGTGTAGTAGTGCCTTGTGGTGTTGTGTGAGGTTTGTCATGGTGAGTAGTGTAAATCCGTAGTGCTGGATACTCTTGCAGAGAATTGTAGTGATTGCCTTGTGTTGGTAATCGTGGAGTTGGTCTCTGTTGTAGAGGTAGTGGAGTAGTTCAGGTAGTAGTAGTGGCATGTGATAGTTCCAAAGATAGTTGTTCCTGAGGCTGTAGTTGTCGGTGAAGATGCTGGGCTGTGCTTTGTATTGTGCTTTTGTGCCTTGGGTTTTGGCTGTAATTTCTCTGGGAAGTTTGAGGCTGAACTTGGTGCAATTTTCCGACGGCTGGTGTTTCTGCTGCATTTTGAAGCTAAATTTGAAGGTTACCTGAGCGCATTGTCCACACCGCGCCATGCCATTGTTTGAGCACATATTTGTTCAGCAAGTAAAAGGCAAAGCCGTAAATCATTTGCCATGAATCTGTAAACGAACTAAGCATGACACACATAATGCGCACGCTGCAAAACAGGGGTTTTGAAATACAGCTATTTTTCCAGAAGGCCTGCTTGATTTGTTTGGGCGACGGAAAGGCAGAGCCATTGTTGCCTGCCCCAATGTTGATTGACAAGATCCCCGTGGCCTGCTTGAGTTTAAAGGTGCTTCAATCTGGCCCAGACTTCACTGGGAGGAGGGGGACAAGGCGAACCGTAAAATCGGGAAAGGGCCAGAGCCTTCAAACGTGGTGCTTCAACTTGGTGCTTCAAAGGTGGTGAAGGAAAGATGGTGCACAAGCGCCTGTTTCACATGGTACTGCGCAAGCGCCATTCATGCCAAGGTGCTGCAAAAGCGCTTTCAAGGCTCTGAGGCAAATTGCCGCAAAAGTGCAATGCGTGACTGGGTGCTGCAGAAGCGGTGAAACGGCGCTGCAAAAGCGCTGTTCAGATGATGAGGTACTGAAAAAAGTGGCCCAAAAACGGTGCTGCAAAAGCGCTGTTCAGATGATGAGGTGCTGCAAAAGCGCTGCTAAGATGAGGTATTGAAAAAAGTGCCCCAAAAACAGCGCTGTAAAAGCGCTGTTCAGATGATGAGGTGCTGCAAAAGCGCCCCAGAAACGGCGCTGCAAAAGCGGTATTAAAGCGCGGTGCTGCAAAAGTGCCCCAAAAACGGCGCTGCAAAAGCGCTACGCAGATGAGGTACTGTGAAAGTGCGCCAAAAACAGTGCTGCGTAAGCACGATTGCGCGGAGCCCTTGACGTTGTCCAGCCCGGAACCTCATTGGGCGGCGGCGGCGGGCAAGAGGGCGCGCGTTTTGCTGTTCAGGATGGAGCGGGGTACATGCGCGTAACCTTTTTCATTTGGGACGCGGGGCTTGTTCAGCACAACCCGCCCCGCAATATCAGTTGACCCCGGCTTGGCACCCTAGAACTCCCAAGCTCAAAATCACAGGTAGGGAATGGCCATTCACTGGCGCAATAATTATGTTTGACAAGGTTTAAGCGGCGCTTGCACAGCAACAGCTACCCTGCCCAAGCTTAACTAGCTAAATTGTTGTTTTTGTATCGTGGCTGTTCCCAGGCAAATTCCGTGCGCCTAAGGAAAGTAACCTTGGGAACCCACCTGCCAGCGCCGTTGGGCTCGCCTGCCGAGCTCCGCACGCTGAGCCGCGTGTATTGACTTGCAGTTATGCCTTTGGCCTTAAATTGCAAAAATATCCGGCCCAAAGGCCCCAACAAAGCAGAAAGGAACACCAAAGCCTAACAGCTGGCCAAATAGCCTGAAACTGCCAAATTTTCAGGCCCAAAGGCCCCAAGCTGCTGGCCGAATAGCCTTAAAGTTGCAACTTTTCAACTTCAAAGGCCGCAGAAAGGAACATCAAACTGCAGGAGCTGCAGCCCAACTGCTGGCCAAATGGCCTCAAAATACTAAATTTTCAGGCCCAAAAGCCCCAGCAAAGCAGAAGGGAGCACCAAACTGAAAGAACTTTAGCCCAGCTGTTGGCCAAATGGCCTCGAAATGCCAAATGTTCAGGCCCAAAAGCCGCAGCGAGGCAGAAGGGAGCAACAAGCTGAAAGAACTTCAGCCTGGCTGTGAATCGCGCGCGCTCCTGTGGTTTGTGCAACGTGCGCGCGTGAGGGTGTTGAGCGCGCATGCACGTGATCTGTACAACGCGCGTGCGCACGCGGGGTTGTTGAGAGCGTGCGTGCACGTGGTACAGGGCCGGGCGCGCACGATACAGGGCCGGGCGCGCACGATACAGGGTCACGCGCGCACGCTGTTTGGCTTATACTCCGGCCAATTGTTTTTGAAAGGTTGCCTCAATCTAGACCCCTGTTGAGGGAGGCGGGGTATTTACCCCGCCCGGCTCAACAGCCCCACGCGCGCGGGGTTGTTGAGAGGCTGGTTTTGGCCCTGTCGAGGGAGGCGGGGTATGTGCCCCGCCTGGCTCAACAGCCTCGCGGAGGTTTACCCCTTGCCTCTCAACAACCCCGCGCGCGTGGGGCTGCTGAGCCGGGCGGGGTGAATACCCCGCCTCCCTCAACAGGGGTCAGCCAAAAATCGTGTGTGCTTTTTTTGTGCCTTCTATTTTCTTGTGCTTTTTTTGCTCCCAAAAAAAAGGGCGCGCGTGGGCCTGAATCGTGCGCGCTTAACCCTGAATCGTGCGCGCCCCTGAATCGCGCGCGCGGCTTTCTTCTGCATTGCTGGGGCCTTTGAAAATTTGGCATTTTGAGGCCAGTTGGCCAGCAGCTGTGCGAAAGTTCTTTCAGTTTAGCGCTCCCTTCTGCCTCGCTGGGGCTTTTGCAGTTGGGCGCTCTTGCAGTTTGATGTTCCCTTTTGCCTTTTGTCTTGCTGGGGCCTTTAGGCTTGAACATTTGGTAATTTGAAGCCATTTGGCCAGCAGATGGACTGCAGCTCCTGCAGTTTGATGTTCGCCTCTGCCTTGCTGGGGCCTTTGGGCCTGAAACAATGTGATTTTGAAGCCATTTGGCCAGCAGTTCAGCTGAAGTTCTTTCAGTTTGGGGCTCCCTTGTGCTTCGCTGGGGCTGTTGGCATGAAAAACTTTTTGAGACCATTTGGCCAGCAGCTGTGCTAAAGTTCTTTCAGTTTGGTGCTCCCTTCTGCTTCGCAGGGGCTTTGGGCCTGAAAATGCCATTTGGCCAGAAGTTGGGCTGCAGCTCTTGCAGTTTGATGTTCCCTTCTGCCTTTTGTCTTGCTGGGGCCTTTAGGCCTTCAGGCTTGAAATTTTGGTAATTTGAAGCCATTTGGCCAGCAGTTGGGCTGCAGCCTGCAGTTTGGTATTCCCTTCTGCCTTGCCAGATATTTTTGCAATTTAAGGCCAAAGGCATAACTGAGCTCGGCAGGCGAGCCCAACGGCGCTGGCAGGTGGGTTCCCAAGGTTACTTTCCTTACGCGCACGGAATTTGCCTGGGAACAGCCACGATACAAAAACAACAATTTTGCTAATTAAGCTTGGGCAGGGTAGCTGGTGCTGAGCAAGCGCCGCTTAAATCTTGTCAAGCATGATTATTGAGCCAGCGAACGACCATTCCCCACCTGTGATTTTGAGCTTGGGGAGTTCTAGGGTGCCAAGCCGGGGTCAACTGATATTGCGGGGCGGGTTGTGCTGAACAAGCCCCGCGTCCCAAATGAAAAAGGTTACGCACATGTACCCCGTCCCACCCTGAATAGCAAAATGCGCACCCTCTTGCCCACTGCCCGCCGCCACCCAATGAGGTTCCGTCAAGGGCTCCGTGCACTCGCGTTTATGCAGCACCGTTTTTGGGGCACTTTTGCAGCGCCGCCCTTTAACATCGCTTTTGCAGCACCGTTCTGGGGCGTGACCGTTTTTGGGGCACTTCTGCAGTACCGCTTCTGCAGCACCCACTCACGCGTGGCACGTTTGCAGCAATTTGCCTTAGAGCCTTGAAAGCGCTCTTGCATGAATGGCGCTTGCGCGCAGTACCATATTAAACAGGCGCTTGTGCACCATCTTTCCTTCACCAACTTTGAAGCACCAAGTTGAAGCACCACGTTTGAAGGCTCTGGCCCTCCCACACTGACTTTCCCGATTTTACGGTTCGCCTTGTCCCCCCTCCTCCCCTGGGCCAGATTGAAGCACCTTTAAACTCAAGCAGGCCACGGAAATCTTGTCAATCAACATTTGGCAGGCAACAATGGCTCTGCCTTTCCGTCGCCCAAACAAATCAATCAGGCCTTCTGGAAAACACGCGGGCGCTAGTTTTTAGCTTTTTGCGTCGTCTGCGATAGCCCCCAAACGTAGCTCTGACACACGCGGCGTTTTGTTTTGAAAGCGACATAGCTATATTTTCAAAACCCCTGTTTTGCAGCGTTCGCATTATGTGTGTTGTGCTTAGTTCGTTTACAGATTCATGGCAAATGATTTACGGCTTTGCCTTTACTTGCTGAACAACTATATGCTCAAACAATGGCATGGCGCGGTGTGGACAATGCGCTCAGGTAACCTTCAAATTTAGCTTCAAAATGTAGCAGAAACACCAGCCGTCGGAAAATTGCACCAAGTTCAGCCTCAAACTTCCCAGAGAAATTACAGCCAAAACCCAAGGCACAAAAGCACAATACAAAGCACAGCCCAGGATGGTCATGTTGAAGATCACCTTGTAGATGGTCTGTGGCAGTGTTGTAGTTGGGAGGTAGTGGTTCTGTTGTACCGACATCATGTAGGAAATGTAGTCTCTGGTGAAGCGGATAAATTGTCCTGAAGTGAGGTACCTCAGGAGTAGTTGTTGTTCAACCTGCAGTTGGATGATGACGTAGTTGTTGTTGTCGCCGGTTGTAGTGTGAAGGGAAGTCGTATGGTAGTAGTGCACGTTGGCTGCTTCAGGTAGTGAAACGCTGAGCAGGGTGGAGTTGTAGTGGGGCATCCGAAGGTCTCCAGGGATGCAGTAGATGGGTTGTGTGTAGTCCAGTTGTGCAAGTGGAGTTGCTTGTTGATGTGAAAGTAGTTGATACTCTTCGAGTGTGAGTGCAGTGAAAAACTGTGTGTAGGGTGTGTTGTCGGGCAGTGTGGTGTAGTGGTTGTCTGGTGCTCAGTGATGTGTAGTTGGTCCATCACTGTGGTCGGGTTGTAGTAGACTGTGTTGCCAGGTGTAGGATGGTTGAAGTGGTAGTTGGAGTCGTTGTAGGTTTGAGGTGGTGGAGTTCCATCATCGCTGGAGTCCGTAGTGACAGCCACCTCCGGTGTAGACGCCCTGTCGGGTGTAGTCGCATCTCCCATTGAGCATCTGCAGTAGATGGAGCGCAGTGGAGTGCGAATGGAACGGGGCAAAACAAAATGAGCCTGAGTAGTTGCTATCAGGCAGGCGGCGCATGCAGACATGTACAACAAACAACTGTAGTGTTGACTCAGCCGCCAAAAGTGCAAGTGCAAATACATGTAGTTACTGTTACTTACATACCAAAAGTGTCGTGTTACATGTAGCTACTTACATACATGAAATGTTCAAAGTCGTTGTTGTTGTTGTTGTTGTTGTTGTTGTTGTGAAACTGCTTCGCTGGTCGTTCGTAGTGCTAAATGCGTATTCCAATGCTCTGGATGAGCCTGTGTAGCGTTTCTTTGCTGATGTGTTTGGTAAACAAATCTGCGCTGTTGTGGAGTGTGTTGATCTTAAGGATTCTGATGATGTCATGCTTGATGAGGTCTTGTGTGTAGAGAAATTTAAGGTCGATGTGTTTTGCTCCTTTGCTACTGTAGCAATGCTCTTGTCTTGCCTGCTGCGGAGTCTGTGTGGATGCGTAGGTTTAGCTTGCTGCAAATGTTGGTTTCAAGTAGGAAGTTTCCAAGGTGTAGTCCCTCATTAACTCCTGTGCAAATGGCGTAGAGTTCAGACTCTGCTGAGCTGAGTGCTATTGTAGCTTGTGTTCTGCTGCCAAATGCAACTGTTGCTCCTAAAAAGATGATGTTGAAACCTGAAGTTGATTTCCTGGTAGTAGGGCATCCTGCCCAGTCGGCATCGACATGAACATCGAGATCCAGGATGTTGTTGGTGTTTGCTCTGAGTGTTGTTGTTGGTTCTATGGTAATTTTGTAGTGCTTGGTGCCGTGCAAGTAGCGTAGTAGATGTTTGACTCTCTTTTGTGAAAGTTCTGTAGGTGCTGTGAGGTCTCGGGCTAGTTCTGTTGTGGAGAATGCAATGTCTGGTCGTGTGTGTGCTAACCATTGAAGTTTGCCAACAATCCTTCTGTACCTTTTGTGTTGTTCGTGGTCAAGTAGCGCTTCATCTTCTATTGTTGGTTTGTAGTGTGCAATTCCTGGAGTGCTCACTGAGTTGCAGTTGTTCATTCCAGACTCCTCGATCATGCTGTCGATGTAGGAGTCCTTTAGTCCAAGATTGCAGTAGATGCCAAAGTTGTCGATGTTTCTTCCAAGAAATTGTTGTGGTTTGCCAGGTTCGAGGTAGCCGATGTGCTTGAGTAGGACCTGCTTCTGGATGGCCTCGAAGGTGGAGTCGACAGTAGTCTTTTCACCAAGTACCAAGCGCGAGTCGCATTGGTGTAGACGTTAGGTTCTGACTTTAGTCTTACAAAGCTGAGCTTTTGTAACACTTCAGCCAGGTAGTCCTGCCATGCTTTTGGTGAACTGCGTAGTCCATACATGGCTTTCGTTAGTCGCCAGATTTTGTCCTGTTGTGGACAAAGTTGTTTAGGTGGCCAAAGGTAGACGTCACGTTGTTTACTGTCGTGGTCTTTTGCGATGGGTGCGTGTAGAAAAAAAAACAAAAAAAAAAAAAAAGTCAATAAAAGAAAAAAAAAAAAAAAAACATAAAAAAATAAATAAAAGCAATAACAAAAATAAAAAAAAAAAGAAAAAATAAATACAAAAAAAAAACGAAAAGAAAAAAAAACAAAAAAAAAAAATTAAAATAAAAAAAAAAAAAAAAAAAAAAAAGAAAAAAAAAAAACAAAAAAAAAAACACAACCCCCAAAACGCCCCTCCTCCAACAAACCCCCGCAGACGTCTCTCACTTCCACCTCGTCGCGCGCATCCAGTTTGGTCGTGACAAATATGTAGAGCGAGAAGTGTCCGGAGTGTCGTGAAACATAGGTGTATTGAAATGAGACGGAGGAGATAGGTTATAAGGGTAGCCACGTACCACCAAAAAAACAAGCCAGATGTCGTAGTAAGCAAAGCGAGGGAAACGTGAACGGTCCGCATTTGCCAATGGAGATTATTGAATACACAGCCCAAGAGACCGCGGAGGGGGGCGTAGACGGAGTCTTCGTCCTCGATCTTCTCCGTGTAGCCTTTTGCGGCGATTCGGCTTCGTACTCCTGGTCCTTTCTTTCTGTGTACCCATCTTGTAGGTATCGCATCTACTTCGTCGTAGGCGTCGTGTAGTTTCATTTGGTTTGACTCGTGTTTCATTCCTTCCAGTAGTTGTGTTTCGTCGTAACCTTCGTTGTCGAAGATTATGGGTTGGTCTTCTGAGGTGTCGTCGTTTGTGTAGGGAGTGATGGATTTTCCGTTGGGAAGTGTCACTGCGTTGATTTTCTGTCGTAGTGGTGGTGGTCCTTTGGTTGCTTGCTCCGTTGATTTGATTGTAGTGTCCTTTGAGGTCTTCTGTGCTTTAGTTGGTTGCATTACTTCTTCCGGAGTTAGACGTCTTAGTGTTTGTCGAGGTGGTGCTGGTAGTGGTGGATGTTGTCGTCCGGTTGGTGAAGTATCCATAGGGCTATCCGGTAGTGGTCGTGAACTTGACGTGGATGTAGACGGAAGTCGTGGAGGTGGTGTAGTGCATTGCTGTTTTGTTGCGGGTTCCGCAACGATGTCGTCCATCGCGTTCGTCTGTGGTCTGAAATCTTGCGTGGACCTTCTTTTCTCTGACGGTTGGAGTTGCGTATCCAACAGTGTTGCGTCGTACCTTTTGTATGCCTGATTCCGTTGCGACGTAGTTTTCTCCGGTTTCGGAAATTTTTCCGAGCCAGATGCATTTCTGCCGTAGGTCTGCTAGAAGAAGTTTCTTGTGTTGTGGTGGAAGGTAGAGTAGTGTCTCGCCAAATTCGCAGATTGCTCGCTCGTAGTTTCTTCCCCAGCGGCGTTCAAAGCTTGTGTAGCCGTCTGAGTGGATGACGTAGCGATTTACCGTCCATGCTGCATGTCGTACTATCCAAGGTAGTAGACAGTGCTTTGTGGACATCGTCATGCTGTAGTTGCTTTCAACCTGAGCTTTGACGACGCGGATTTGTCCGAGAAGTGTTCTATGTAGTCGCTCAACGCTTCCTTGACTGTTGCTGCTGTAGGATGGTGAATGTCGTACAGTCATTGAGCCGACTTTAGATGCTGTTGCTTTTAGTAGTGCATTGAGTGTGTCTTCGTTGTCGCTTTGTAGTATGCCTTGTGTTCTTCCGCATTCAAAGATGAATGCTTGTAGGTTGTTGATCATGTAGTCCATCATTGATGGTTTGTCCGGAACCAATACTGCCATGCACAGTTGTGTAGTAACATGAACTGCTGTTAAGACTGGTATGGTCTGCGGATCTTGTTGTGATTTGATGTAGGCAAAATCCACTTGGATGATGGGTTGTCGTGATTGTTGTTTCTTGTAGTTGTCCTGGCGTCCTTTGCCTTGAACGCAAATTGGACACCAATTTCTGTAAGGTAGGTGTGTCAAGTTGCGTTCTGCTATTTGTTGTGGAGTGGGCTGCTGCGGTTGTCGTAGTCCTCTTGCTCTGTGTGCTTCATGATGCTCGTGTTGTTGTTCCTCATCGTGGTTCTCCTGGATGTACTCGTAGTCTTTCTTCACGGTGAACCTTGTTGTTCCTTTCCATTGAAATGGTAGTGCTGCGTTGTCCAATCATCTTTGTGCTGCGAAACTTCTCCAAAGTTGTCGTGAGTGATTGTAGTTCTGTGTGCTGATTGGTGGATGTCCTGGTCCATCTGTTGGAGTGAAGAGAGTTGTTCTAAGTGTTGTGTGGTGTCTTATCCAATATTCACCTTGTCTTTCCCAGTAGTCTTGGTTGTCTTCCTGTGCTGTGAGTGGTCTGTGGATTGTCTCCTTTGGTTGTGTGGTGTCAAGATCTGTAGAAGGTGCTGCTTGAGGTCTCCATATCTTTTGTGGTGCTCGTGTTGGATCTTTGATCTGGTTGGTGGTGTGTCCATTAGCCGTTGTGGTTGTGAGCTCTGCCTTGTTGGTGTGGTCTTTGCTGTTGCTCTGCGTGTAGGTGTTATCTTTCTTCTGAATCTGGTTTCTCCAGTCCAGTTGTCACCTTCCAGTCTTCGTTGCAGTTCTTGCTTGGAAAGTTGTGTTGGGTTCTCTTGTAGTTGTTCTTGCTCTTGCCCTTGTCTGTTGATGAGGGTTAGTCGCCAATCATCTAGTTCTCCTTCAGGTATTGGGCAACCGCTGTTGTGTGGTGTGAATAATGCTTTGCGTGGTCCACTTGAACCTCACAGAACTACAATCACTCACAACAACTTTGGAGAAGCTTCACAACGCAAAGATGACTGGACAGTCATGGGCAACGCAGCACTACCATTTCAATGGAAAGGAGGTTCACCGTGAAGAAAGACTACGAGTACATCCAGGAGAACCACGATGAAGAACAACACGAGCATCATGAAGCACACAGAGCAAGAGGACTACGACAACCACAGCAGCCCACTCCACAACAAATAGCAGAACACAACCTTACACATCTACCATAAAGAAACTGGTGTCCAATCTGGAGTTGGATGATGACGTAGTTGGTGTTGTCGCCAGTTGTAGTGTGGAGTGAAGTCGTGTGGCAGTTGGCTGCTTCAGGTAGTGAAACGCTGAGCAGTGTGGAGTTGCAGTGGGGCATCCGAAGATCTCCAAAGATGCAGCGAATGGGTCGCGTGTAGTCCAGTTGTGCCAGTGGAGTAGCTTGTGGTTGTGAAAGTAGTTGATATTTGCGTTCAAGGCAAAGGACGCCAAGACAACTACAAGAAACAATCACGACAACCTGTCATTCAAGTAGACTTCGCCTACATCAAGTCACAACAAGACCCAAAGACCACACCAGTACTGACAGCAGTTGGTTCCGGACAAACCATCAATGATGGACTACACGATCAACAACCTACAAGCCTTCATCTTTGAATGCGGAAGAACACAAGGCATACTACAAAGCGACAACAAAGACACACTCAATGCACTTCTAAAAGCTACAGCAGCAAAAGTCGGCACAATGAGTGTACGACATTCACCTTCCTACAGCAGCAACAGTCAAGGAAGCGTTGAGCGACTACATAGAACACTTCTCGGACAACGTCAAAGCTCAGGTTGAAAGCAACTACAGCATGACGATGTCCACAAAGCACTGTCTACTACCTTGGATAGTACGACATGCAGCATGGACGGTAAATCGCTACGTCATTCACTCAGACGGCTGCACAAGCTTTGAACGCCGCTGGGGAAGAAACTACAACACTCCGGACACTTCTCGCACAACAAATGTCACGACCAAACTGGATAGCACGACTAGGTGACGACTCTACAGCATTTCTACACGCACCCATCGCAAAAGACCACGACGGTAAACAACATCATGGTCTACGTGGCTGCGGTCGACTCCACTTTCGAGGCCGTCCAGAAGCAGGCACTACTCAAGCATCGGCTACTTCGAACCTGGCAAACCACAACAATTTCTTGTGGCAAATCTTGGACTAAAGGACCCCTAGAGTCAAACATCTACTACGCTACTTGCACGGCACCAAGCACTACAAATTCACCACAGACACTCAGAGCAAACACCAACCATCCTGGACCTCGACGTATCAACTTCAGGCTTCAACATCATCTTTTTAGGAAAGACCTCATCAAGCACGCCTTAACATCAACACACTCCACAACAGCGCAAATTTGTACATCAGCTAGGAAACACTGCACAGGCTCATCCAGAGCATTGGAATACGCATTTAGCACTACGACTTTGCACATTTCGTGGTATGTGAGTAACAGTAACTACATGCACTTTCAACACTGCTTTGCATGTCTGCATGCTGCCTTGGGCTCATTTAATTTGCCCCGTTTCACTGCATTTTGCCCGCTGCAGATTCTACGATGGTGGCGGTCACTACGGGCTCAAACCTACAACGACTCCAACTACCACTTCATCCACCACAACCCGATCACAATGATGGACCAACCACACATCACTGAGGCACCAGACAACCATTGCCTGCCCAACAACATGCCCACACACCATGTTGTCAATCCGTGTCCCCTCTCCTCTCTCTTAAGAAGAGAGGAGACAGACCGCATCTTCTGAACAGAGCAGTAAAAATATTTGTCTGGCAAGTGTCACCAAACCACACTGTGCACATGTCTTTGAATAACCTTAGACTGCAACAATCATCTATACAGCTGTTGCACTGATGATGAGAGACAGCAACTTCAATCTTGAGGAAATGTCACAGCTCGCTGAAGTGCAATGGGTGGGGTGGGTGGGCATTGCACTGCTTGTGCAGTGGAGCCACACTGTTGCGCGTGAAATGTGCGCAAACCAATGCACGCAATCCGTTCGCAAACTGTTGCAGTACACACAAACCAGCGCACGCAAACCAGTGCATGCAATCCAGTGCACGCAAACCAGTGCACGCAAACCAGTACACACACAAACCAGTACACACACAAACCAGTACACACACAAACCAGTACACACACAAACCAGTACACACACAAACCAGTACACACACAAACCAGTACACACACAAACCAGTACACACACAAACCAGTACACACACAAACCAGTACACACACAAACCAGTACACACACAAACAACCAGTGCACACAAACCAGTGCACACAAACCAGTCAAACCAGTGCACACAGCTTCACAAACCACATACCACAAACACTCTGTGCAAATCATTACACCAAAGTAGGCTATATTTACCTCTTCAGACTTACTTCTGCTGCAGATTGTCATCAAGCCTGCAAGGCAAGTTCCTTGACAGCAGAAGATGTCCTTCATCCTCAGAGGTAAGTAACCGCGCTGATTGACTGAGTGTGAGCAGAGGAGTCACTGTAGAAGTGATCCTGTGCAAGTACAGTCGATGGGAAGCCAAGCGGCCAAAAAAGGATATGGGAAACAACAAATACCACAGCTGTGCTGTTGTACAAAGGGGAGGGACAAGGGACAAATTATGGGCATGCAGCACAAGAACGGACAACCTTGCACACTTACAAGTAAAAGAATTATTGAAATTTTTATCAGTGAAAGAATGCATGGACAGTCCGGGGATTGAACCCGGGGCCTCCCGCATGCTGAGCGGGTGTGATACCACTACACCAACTGCCCCTGATACCAATGCCAAATACAAGAGAACTAAATAATAATTCAAACACCAGATGCTCCACTTCCACCTGTTGGGAAGTTCTTCAGCAGCTGAGCAATCTCATTAGCCACCCAGACCGCAGATTGGCTGCTTATTGGTATAGACAGACTGAAATCAGAGCTGCAGCATGGCGGCTACTCCAGAGCGCAAAGGCTTTCACCTTCTTGCCGGGGTGGACCGCGGGGGGCACCCCATGTCTTTTGCAGGGTGACGGACATGGTGTCAGCTGTGCCTTCGGTCTTGCTTTTGGTGCCAAATGTCCCGCATGTGGATTTAGACTTCGAGCTCAAACCTTCCAAACCGCGCCCCGGCCGCGCTACTTCTTGGGGGCTCATTGCCTTCCAACACGGTGGACTGCCCTTCAGCGGGCAGGGTCTTCAAGTTTGTGTGATGGCCGGCAAGGTCCTACGCTGCGCCCAGTCCAAGATTACGCTAGCAGCTGCGCTTCCGGCTAACAGACCTGAAAGGGTCCGACTTAGCGGGTGGACTCATTGACTTTGCCATTTCAGACTAGGATCGGTGCAGAATCGACTTGCCAGACTGCACGGCTGCCAAGTATCAAGGGATGATCCTAGACACTTTGCAGCAGCAGAGCTTATCCCCGACCATCGCGGGCAAGCTTGTTGTCAGCAATTTGCTTGGGCCGCTCTGGCCCCATGGAGGTGCATGTTTCCCACAGTTTGGTCAGACGAGCCGCGCTGCTGTTTCAGAAAAAGACCAGAAGGAGGGAACACCAGTTAGCAGTCAAAGAAAGGAGGAACCCAACTGTGGTGGCACAAGTTCTCTGTCAGGCCTTGCCTTGGTGCATGCATCGTCTTTTCTGGACGCGTTTAACCGCCTCTTGCTTGAAAAACAAAAGATTTTGGACTGAGCCGCTCCCTTAACAATGGTTCCCATGTGGCCGCATCGGGGAGGCGGACCCCAAGACCATGTCAAAGGAACCCCGGCTGACAGCATCCGCCACGTTGAGATGGCTGCTTTGTGTTTGAGTGCTTGCGTCTCTTTTTCCAGCTTTTTGATTTTGCTTTGTTGCGTGTTATTTTTCTTTGAGTAACAACTCTGTCAGTTCTTCAACTTCTTTGTTTAATGCATTTATAATATCATTGTTATGGATATCATTGTTGACGCTTTGAACGCTATATCTGTCCAATTGCCAACAAAAGAAGAAGGTACGATTTAACCAATTTAAACAAATTCGTTTGTCTGAAATTGTTTCGAATGAGAATTGGTGGTTTTGTGATGAATACATTGTTTGCTTGACAAGTTTCAAAACTAGCAAATCGGTACAGAATTCCTGGCTCGGCACCCCGATTAAAGAGGGCCATATCGCCACCAACTTGCGCAGATGGTGCGTTTGCGCAAAGGACGAGCTGTTGTGTTGGCACTTGTGGCTTGCAGCGCTGAAGGAGGTGAGGGCGGCAAACTGCAGTCCTCGGGACCTGCTTTTCCCCTTTTCCGCAAGCTATGTAACCTGCACCTTGCAATCCTTGTTGTTGGAGTGTGGTTTTTCTGCTGACGAAGCTTCGCTATTCACAACACATTCCTTTCGACGGGGGGCCGGGGTGGATGTGCTAGAGGCTGAAGGCACAACGTGCTCCTTGCTGGCCGGCGACAACTGGCGCAGAGTCGGTGCATATGGTCTCCCAGGAATGCTACACATGGGAGAGTGGGCAGCCAAAGGAAGCGCTGCTCACTACGCCACTGCGGATGAGCAGTTATGCGCTGGTATGACTTTCAACATTCTCGAGGCTTCAGACGAGGACGCATAAACAATTGCTTCAACCCCAATCTTGGTGCCAAGGGTCCGTAGGGAATTTATCTTGGCACCTTTTGATCGGGGAATCCCTTTGAGAAAAGGCCTTGTGCAGTTGCTGCTGCGTGCCTGCATCCTGGACATTTCACTCCACATCGCAAGCTAATGCAGCGTTGCAGAATTGCAGACGAGTTAGCATATTATAGCCTTTGCAAGTCAAGCCCGGCCTTTGAGCCAGCTTTCCCTCCCAGCGCCACACCCTGGGGAATTCATCTGGCACCTTTTGATCGGGGAATCCCTTTGAGAAAAGGCCTTGTGCAGTTGCTGCTGCGTGCCTGCATCCTGGACATTTCACTCCACATCGCAAGCTAACTTGAGTTGTGCCTGTCAAGGGATTGATAGCATGTCTCTGTCATGAAGGCTTGATCTGCGGTACTGGTCAAAAAAGTCCCAAGGACAGTGAGGTTCTTGACTTCTTTCGTAGTTGGTTGTTGCTCCATCCAAAATGACAAAAACAATGATTTGTTCTCCTGACAGTGAGCAATGAATGTCATGTCGCCAACTCGAAGTCCACTCCTCTTGCTTCGTGATGGTGCCGCTTGGCAAACTTCACATTCACTTCTGATTTTGTCAAATAGATCGAATGTTGATTTCGGCAAATGAAGTGAGCGAGTTCTAAATCGAAATTGATCTCTTGTCATGCGATGATGCTGGAGGTGGAGCTACTCTTCGGAATTTGACAATCGCTTGTGGATTCTGCCCAGTGCAAGCGGAGTTCTTCTGAGGATGGCAATGGTCGACCGGCCCTTCTTGTCGATGATCCTGTCTGCTGCCGATCCTGAGCCTGCTTCTTCGTCCTTAAGCGAATTGTCCGCGAAGGTGAAAATGGTCTTACCCATCCACAGGTTAATCATTGGTTTGTTTGCCTGGGATGTAAGTCTCCAATTGTCTTCTAGGATGTCTTTATCAGGACATTCCTTGGCTCCATTTCATGTGAACACTGCCTTTCCAGGCGTGATGTGCACACGGATGAGCTGCTTGTTCTTCTTGTCAAGGATCCAATGGTCGCAGAGGTCCTCTCTTGGGTGCTTCCACCGTAGTGATTGTCACCCAGTCGTCCACGAGTTCTTCATACCTAAACCAGCTGACTTTTCCGTCGTACGATGGCGGCTGCTTGGCGGTCATCGATAAATTGAGTGTTTCCTCCGTATAGCCTGATGAAGCCTTCTCCATCGGATGACATCTTCCCTTGGATCTATTCCGGAGAGAGTCCAATATGCCAATCTGGAGGATTGGAGGATGGATTGTCCCTGGTGGCTTGTGTTGACTGTGAATCTTGTAAAGCGGTCTGCAAGCCTTTTTGTACCATGAGTCGAATGACTGTCCAAATGACTTGAAGGGCCTTACATATATGGACACATACCTACATACACACACTACATTACATTACATTACATTACATTACGTTACATTACATTACATTGCATTACATTACACACATACATACATTGCATACATACATACATACACACATACATATGTACATATCTACGTACATCTATACGTTACATAATTACATGCATATCATACATTACAACATTGCATAAATACATACATTACAGAATTAGATACATACATGCATACTTACATTACACTACAGCATAATAAAGTACATTTCATTAAATTACATTACATACATACAGACATGCATTACATAACTACATACATACATACATACAAACATGCATAGACACCATACCATACCTTACCATACCATACCGTACTATACCATACCATACCATACATACGTACGTACGTGCGTACATACGTACACACAGACATACGCACATTACATTACATTACACTACACTACATTACATTATATTGCATTACATTACATTACATTACATTGCAAACATACATACATTACATACATACATACATACATACATACAAACATGTACACACATGCATACATACATACAGTACGCGCATTACATTACTGTATTGCATTGCGTTACATTACATACATACATATCTACATACATACAAACGCACATAGAAACACACATGCACACATACATCGCATTGCATTGCGCTGCATTTCATTACATTTCATCACATTACATTACATCGTGTTACATTACATTACATTCACACATACTACGTACATATATACATTGCATTGCACATACATGCATACTTACATACATACATTACACCACATTACATTACCTTACCTTACCTTACATTACATTACATTACATTACATTACATTGCATACATACATACACACACACATACATACATACTCACATACATACATACATACATACATTACATTACATTACATTACATTACATTACATTACATTACATTACATTACATACATACATACATACATTACATACATACATTACATTAGATTAGATTACATTACATTACATTACATTACATTACATTACATTACATTACATTACATTACATTACATTACATTACATTACATTACATTACATTACATTACATTACATTACATTACATTACATTACATTACATTACATTACATTACATTACATTACATTACATTACATTACATTACATTACATTACATTACCTACATTACATACATACATACATACATACAGACAGACATATGTACATGAAGTACATGATTCCATACCTTACCAAACCTTACAACACATCACATTGCATGCGTACGGGCTGAAGTCGTAGGCCTTGGCTAAGGAGGCTTTGGGTCCCTTGGCTCGGCCTCTGGGTTGGCCTTTGGAAGGGGGGTCGGCAGGCCTCTCAAAAAAAGGGTTGGTCTTGGCTAGGCCTACGGAAGGGGGGTCGGTGGGGGCTAGGCAGAGCGGGCTAGTCCTGGCCAGGCCTATGCATGGCTTGTGCCGGGAGATATGTATGCCATTCTGCAGAACATAGGCTCCTACTTCATGAGGTACTCGTTGCAAGGATCTCCTTGTCGGTCCTTTTGAACCATCCATGGGGAGGATCTCTTGTGTCTAGACACACTGTATGATGATCTTCGGGACCTCCACAGAAAGCACCAAGTGGGCTGCTGACTCTGCATGTTGATGACATGCTGCGGGCAGGACATCATGGCGAAGATTCGCGAGTGGTTCGCCTTTGGCACCAAGAGCTTCAAGTACTGCGGCCGGCGGGTTGAGAAGACCAAGGAGTGCATCTCAATTTCGCGCAGTACCTTAACTAACGTCAAGAGTGCTATTTACATGGCTTTGAGTGCAAAAAACAGATCAG